>JAODAL010003557.1:0-171421 GCA_025379985.1 Phyllomedusa bahiana
CTGCTGTGCCCCCCCTTTTAAAAGGTGCTGCCCTAGGCACCGCGGGTGCCTAGGGGGGAATACGGCCCTGGCTGCGGCTGCCCTCCTCCCGACCCTGCGCAGAGCGCATTGAACAGGAAGCTCAGCAGCCGGCAGCTCAGAGGAGGACGCTGCTCTCCTCTTGATCATGCGCAGGGAGCCCGGCAGCACTGAGCGGAGCAGCGGTCATTAAATATAGTAGTCGCGCGCGCGAACAACAATGCGGCGCTGCGCTACTGTAGTGTATGAGGGCGGCCGGGGAATGAAACATTCGGGGCAGCAGGCAATATATTCGGGGCACGAGCCCCGGATATATCTGCCTAGCGACGCCCCTGGCCACCACCTGGCTTCACAGTGGGGATGTGTTCAAGGTGATGTGCAGTGTTGGCTTTCCTCCACACATAGCGTTTGGCATTTAGGTCTCATCTAACCATAGCCCCTTCTTCCACATGCTTGCTGTGTCTCGTACATAACCTTTTGCATACTGCAAACGGGGCTACTTATAGCTTTTAAAAATAGTGTTCTTCTTGCTTCTCTTCCATTAAGGCCAGATTTGTGGAGTACACGACTAAGGGGATGTTCACATGGCGTATTTACGGTACAGTATTGCGCTTCAATACGCTTGTATTGTGCCCTGCAAATACGGTAATTCATAGCTCTCATTGACAGCTATGAATATCCGAGGTTTTCCCCAGCATACAATATGCGTCGGGAGGAAAAGATTTGACATGTCACTTCTTCCCGGTGCCTACGTGCCGGGGAAAATGAAGGTCAATGGGAGCACTTTAGAAGTAGGCGCTGGCCAGAGCGTTTTTCAAAAACACCCGCCATATTGCGGCATGTACTGTACACCGTAATACGCCATGTGAACATACTGCTAGGGCTTGTCCCCACAGCAGGTTTTTCAGTCGGTTTTAGAGACAGTTTTTGGATTTGAAAACTGTCTGTAAGTCGACTGTCAACCTTTTACATTGATTTGAATAGAAAATCCATGTAGCAGTCCACACTGCACGGATTTTCTGCTGGACTTTTTTTACACTGCCAGCATAACGAAAAACTTAGAACATGTTCGTTCTTCCACCCCGTTTTCAGGCAGAAGATGTACATCAGTGGTTGAGGGGGACTGGCGGATCCACAAAGCGCGAAAAGAACCATCCCCCATAACCACGTAGAAGATGTCAAAATACCGTATTTTAATCTGCCATGTGGACGCAACCTTATAGTTGTCCTGGGGACAGATTCTCCTACCTGAGCTGTGGATCTCTGCAGCTTCTCCAGCGTGCCCATTGGCCTCTGGCTGCCTCTCTAAATTCGTGCTCTCCTTCTTTGGTCTGTCCGTTTAGGTGGACGGCCAGTTTAGGTGGACATCCATTTACAGATGATGAATTGAACAGTGCTCTGTGAGATGTTCAGAGCGTGGGCTATTTTTTTTAACACTTAACTCTGCAACCAATGAAGCAACTAATGGCTGGTGGTACCAGTCAATCCTGAATTGTGTTGTAGCAGAGGTAGGCCAACTGTGACTGGTGGAGTGAGGCCATTACTTAGGCTCACCATATGTTTTGATTGTTTAATAAGAGTGTCTAAAAGCTGTATTTTTGGCCAAGAATAGGAGGTATATTATTCTTAAAGAGAAGTGGTCTTTACAAAATGACCTATTGTTTAAATTGTATTTTTACATTTAACATATTTTTTATGGATTCCGCCCCATGTGACTATCTATATTGAAAAAAAAAAACACTCTTCAAATCCTGCAGTTTTCATTTTGGTTGCTAAACCGAGTAATAGTCTGAGATTTTCTGTGCTGTAGAGAAAACTTTTCAGCAGTCTCCTCATAATCTGCACAGGCAGATAGCACTGAGAGGTAACTACAAAGTGTATAGATAATACAGGATCCACCATTAACAATAGGAGATATTCACAGCTCCCCCTTTCACCCGCATATCTTTAAAGGGCCTTCCAGTTGGCTTATGCTGCCTGAATAATCGGCAACATGAAACAGCAGTAGATTTCTCAGTCCCAACGCTGTGGTTTTTACCCTGAAACACCATAGTATTCCAGGGTAAAACACCTGATAAAACTAGGGGAGGCAAAGGGAAGCCACCACACCCAGGGGAGATGGGTTATATGTGTGGCTTATCCCGACCTTCAGTTTAGGTGACAGGTATCTCTACTTTTTGTCTGTGGGCAGAGAGCTGTCATTTAAAGGGGTGTTCTCACCCTACTATTTCACAGAACCTGCTCTTTACAGACCGCTTCAGGTTCCCACTTCCTGTTTAGGCTGTGGGTGGGCCTATGGTAGTGATTGACATTTCAGCTCTGCTATTCTTAGCTGAGCCTGTTTGAGGGACATTGGTGAAATAGGGGTTTTAAGAGTAGGGCAGAAGTCTACAGAGCTCCAAGGGGTTAAAATTGGTCAGTAACATAGATGAATAAGCTACTGTGCTGCTTACAAGACAGGAAACTTAGGAAAGCTTGTGTACACAAACAGGAGATAAGAATTGCTCTGAAAGGAAGCATAATCAGAACAGCAATGTAATTGTTAACATTCTTTATTTACTGTTGCCTATATATCTAAAGCTAATCAGCTGCACATGGGAACCAATTCTCTTGGCTGCAGCGACTTCTCCCTGTACTTGGTACCAGCCAGCGTAACTCTTCAAGGTAAAACCCACATCACTGAGATCAGGAACCCAACTTGCAGCTATTTCTTAGTAAATTGTCAACTAGGTGTTATCAATTGGGGGGTGTCCCTGCAGAGTCTAATATTGACCAATCAGTATTGACAATCAATGTCAGCAGGGGCACCCCCCTTGAAGACTGGAATGGTAACACCCATATGACAGATTCATGGTCCATTTCTAGAAGGAACAGCACAACACAGGATTATGAGGGTGAGTTTACACAAAGTATTGAGGGGTGTACCTGTGTGCAATAAGCTATGGCGCGGCCTCCTATACTTTCCCTTTCCTTGGCATGTACTTGCCTGAGCAAAGGGACATGTCACTTCTTTTAACGGGCGCATACTGTGCGCCAGGAAATCAATTTTGGAAAAACATTTGCATAGTTAGACTTTGTCTGGATATTAGAAAAAGCCTGCAGCAAAATTACCCAACTTAAAATACAACTTTTAATATCATTATATACGGCATGTATGAACGGGGCTGTGCCAGATATCTGGTGTCTTTTCAGCCCGGTATAAGGCGCAGCCCTGTTCATACATTTTTAAATCTCCTGAGCGCATTACATAGCGCCTGCAGCACTTTGTAATGCGCCTGATTTCAGGGGGTGTGCAGGAGGCAGGACACACTAGAACTGTATGAAGCTATAGATTTATAGCTTTGCAACGGCATTTCTGGGCGCATTACAGCTGGAACAGTGGTATACCTGATCAACAAATGTTTCCCTAGCTCTGTAATGCGCCTGATTTATGACCTGCTGTAGATCAGGCTTGTAAATCAGAAACATTCTATGCCTTTTTTATGCGCATGAAATTTGGCGTGTAAACGCCAAATTTCATGCATGTCGCCCTATATGTATATATCCCCCTTTCTGTAAGAGTGGGGCCGTCCTTTTCGGGTGCATTACCCTGCTGTTAGGCAGCGATATGGAAAGGAACAGAATATTGTTAACCCTCTGGAGTAAGTATCCATTTAAGATAGCCCACTCACTTTATAGGTTGTGCTATTGGTGACGGATGGTTGGACGCTTCATGGTGAACTTAATTTGCAATAAACTATGAGTTGGGATATATTACTTTATACTTTGACATTTTGGTATAAAAGTATATTTTTTGTTTGTTTTTGGCGGTATCAAAGTTTTTATATGATAGTATTAAAAGTTATATTTTAAGCTGGGTAATTTTCTTGAGTACTATGATTTTACAGTATTTTTGGGGTGTACTTCAGGCACATTGCAGCACAATTACACCCCGCAAATACGATGTGCGAACATACCCTAGGAAAAGATGCTCCAGAGTTGTTATTTCACAGTGAATAAATATTTATTAAAATAGAAATGTCAGAAGATGTCACAGGTCCTCCTTGACTCAAAGGAGTAAGGTATGATAGATTGTGCACCTTATCAGAATACATACATAGTCAGGCTCGGACTGGCCCACAAGGAAATCCATTGGTGTTCCCCTAAGCTTGGTAGGCTTCTAAGTATTGTAGACCCCTGGACATGACAGTATAGGGGCTGCTTTTCAGGGAGCAACATAGAGAAAGTGGGACAGAAAGCAAGAGGCAAAGTGCGAGAATCAGGTGCAGTTATGTACAGTATCTGTAGGATGGACCCCAAGGATCAACTCCATTGGTGGGTCCAAAGAATCAACTCCACGGGTGGGTCTCAAGTATCAACTCCACTCGTGAGCCTCAAGAATCAATTCTTTTTGTGAGTCCCAAGAATCAACTCCACTGGTGGGTCCAGGGCACACCAGTCCAACACTGTCCACAGTGCTCCCATAATACCATAGCACTGTTATGGAGCTCACATAAGATTACCAAATACACCCTAGAAAGTGCTTTACTACATAGCCCAAATAATTGTACCATAGAGGGGGCAACTCCAGGGCACCAAGGAGCACCTGCACTGGTGGGCCCTAGGAATCAACTCCACTGGTGGGTCCCAAGAATCAACTCCACTGGTGGGGCCCAAGTATCGACTCCACTGGTGGGCCCCAAGAATCAACTCTATTGGTGGGTCCCAAGAATCCTATTGGTGGGTTCCAAGAATCAATTCCACTGGTGGGTCCCAAGAATCAATTCTATTGGTGAGTCCCAAGAATCAACTCCACTATTGGGCCTCAAGTATCAACTTCACTGGTGGGGCCCAAGTATCGACTCCATTGGTGGGCCTCAAGGATCAACTCCACTGGTGGGGCCCAAGAATCAATTCTATTGGTGGGTCCCAAGAATCAATTCTATTGGTGGGTCCCAAGAATCAACTCCACTGGTGGATCCCAAGGATCAACGCCAACAGGTGGGTCCAGGGCACCCCAGTCCAACACTGTCCACAGTGCTCCCATAATACCATAGCACTGTTATGGAGCTCACATAAGATTACCAAGCACACCCTAGAAATTGCTTTACTACATAACCCAAATAATAGTACCATAGAGGAGGCAACTCCAGGGCACCAAGGATCACCTGCACTAGTGAGCCCTACTAATCAACTCCACTGGTGGGCTCCAAGAATCAACTCCAGTGGTGGGTCCCAAGAATCAACTCCACTATTGGGCCTCAAGTATCAACTCCACTGGTGGGGCCCAAGTATCGACTCCACTGGTGTGCCCCAAGAATCAACTGTATTGGTGGGTCCCAAGAATCAACTGCACTGGTGGGGCCCAAGTATCAACTCTATTGGTGGGCCCCAAGAATCAATTCTGTTGCTGGGTCCCAAGTATCAACTCCATTGGTGAGCCCAGGGCACCCCAGTCCAACACTGTCCACCATGCTTCCATAATACTACAGCACCGTTACGGCGCTCACATAAGATTACCAAGCATACCCTAGAAATTGATTTACTACATAACCAGGCCCAGACTGCCCATAGGGCAAACAGGGCATTTGCCCGGTGGGCCGCTGGGGTCCGGGCCGCGGCATTGACTCGGAGAACCAGCCGAGGGGGCCAGTGTTTCCCCTCCGGCAGGCCCCGAGTGCAGGGCGCACGTGCAAGGGCCGCAATGGTCGCATACGCGACCGGACCCCCCTGACAGGGGGCCGACAGGCCCCTCTCGCCACACGGCTGCATGGCAGGGTCACAGACCCAGGCCTGCAGCCATCACGGCCGCCGCCTGCAACGCGCGTTCCCGGCCATTCAGCTCCCAGGAGGCCGAGCAGCAAGTGCACGATGTGATGATGTCATCGCGCGCCTGCTGAATGGCCCGCACTCAGGTGAAAGCAGCCGCCCCGGAGCAGGAGAAGAGGAGAGAACGCAGGTAAGTATTATTATTATTGTTATTTTTTTTCAAACTAATTACTGGCCCTGCCTGCCTAAGAACTAGCCCTGCCTGCCTAAGATGTAGCCCTGCCTGCCTAAGAACTAGCCCTACCTGCCTAAGATGTAGCCCTGCCTGCCTAAGATGTAGCCCTGCCAGCTTAAGATGTAGCCCTACCTGCCTAAAAACTAGCCTTGCCTGCCTAAGATGTAGCCCTGCCTGCCTAAGAACTAGCCCTACCTGCCTAAGATCTGGCCCTGCCTACCTGAGAACTAGCCCTGCCTGCCTAAGAACTAGCCCTGCCTGCCTAAGAACTAGCCCTACCTGTCTAAGAACTGGCCCTGCCTCCTAATTACTAGCCCTGCCTGCCTGAGAACTTGCCCTACCTGTCTAAGAACTGGCCCTGCCTCCTAATTACTAGCCCTGCCTGCCTGAGAACTAGCCCTACCTGCCTAAGAACTAGCCCTACCTGCCTAAGAACTGGCCCTGCCTCCTAATTACTGGCCCTGCCTGCCTAAGAACTGGCCCTGCCTGCCTAAGAACTAGCCCTGCCTGCCTAAGAACTAGCCCTGCGTTCCTTACTACTGGCCCTGCCTGCCTAAGAACTAGCCCTACCTGCCTAATTACTGGCCCTACCTGGCTAATTACCTGGGACAGCCCCAGCTACCTGCTTTAGGAGGTATTTATACTTACCTACCTAATAGGGGGGCTTGAATACCTACCTAATGGGGGTCTACCTATTTACATGCCACTTATATGACTTTTTTATTTCTATTTTTTAGGATCTAACATACACTGTTTGCGGTACAATTACTGTGTAGGGCACCAAAAGGGGCACTATTACTATTTGGGGCTCTATGGATGGGGAGTTTGTACAGAGTTGGGAATTGATAGGAAAGTGCTGGAAAAGAGAGGAGTCTAAGACTATGTTCACACGGCTTAACTGCGGGACGTAATTACGCCCCACAATTACGGCGTGTGGACGGGGGCAGGGGAGTGAGAACTGTGGATTACCGTAATGACTGGGCCGTTTTCAGCCCGTAATTTGCGCACTAAACATGGCCTAAGATGTATTTGTGATAAATTCTATAGGGACAAGTAATGACCGGTAGAAGAAGACATTGCATGCTGTATCAGACAGAGAAAAAAAAGGGAAGAGAACGACTCGTCAGGGAAGACATCATGGAGGTTTGGGCCAGATGGAGAACAACTCCCATCAGAGATGACGTCTCCTGTGAGTCCCTGCTGTCAGGGGTCATTTTACTTGAGTGGCGAGGTGCGAGAACAAGGGACATTTTTATTTTACTTTTTTAAGCGGATATTGTATGTGGGCTGGTGAAGGCTTTGTGCCAGGGCTGATTTTTATTCCCAGTCTGGCCCTGTACATAACCCAAATAATTGTACCATAGACAGGGCACCCCAGTCCAGCCCTGTCCACAGTGCTCCCATAATACCATAGCACTGTTATGGAGCTCACACCGGAGAAATTGCCTTACTACATAACCCAAATAACTGTACCATAGAGGGGAAGCATAATCCATCCAATACTGTCTTTCAGTAATAGCAGCTCCCAGTGTCTCAGCCGCCGCCCATACTACAGTGTACAGCGCCCCCAGCAGTCCGTGCAGTGTATCTAACCCCTTCCCGATGGCTCCGCCCCCTGTCACTGATCACGTGACCGTCTCCCGAGGTCCTCATCCCGGAAGTTGGGCTCGGAGGAGGCGACGTGGAGACAGTTGGGAGAGCCGGTGCCTGAGCGCTCCCCGATCCTGGCAGCTCCCCCGCTGGTGCCTCTGACAGGACCTGTAGCTCCAGTACAGGATGGGCTCTCTGTTCCGGAGCGAGACCATGTGCCTGGCGCAGCTCTTCCTGCAGTCTGGCTCTGCCTATGACTGTGTCAGCGAGCTGGGGGAGATGGGGCTGGCGGAGTTCAGGGATGTGAGTATCTGCGGGGTGGCCTGCTAGGACTCCGCTCATCAGCAGGTGCATGCCTCTGTATGGGGACAGTGCTGGCCAGATGCTGTCAGTCCCCTCCCTGAGGGCCCAGTACAGGTGTGAGTGTGCCCCAACCAGACTCAGGGTGGGCATGATGGTGCTCCTCCTAGTGCCCACATATGTTCTGTTGTGGCCCTTTCCCAGTGCTGAGGTCAGGCTGGATGCACAACATGTTTCTGGCCTCCATTTAATGTACATATCAAGCTGTATTCATTGAACGGATGCCGAGCAGTGATATCCATCATCTATAGGGTCTCGTTGTAGAAATCAATATCAAGCCTTTGTATAGAATAGCGCAGGCGTCTGTGCGGTTCTCTACTTTTTTGCATTGTACAAGTGTTTACCGGCCAGAAGAGCACACTTCTGTTGGGCCGTTTAATCCTGTGCATGCGATTAGTGTGTTCATCAGGAGCTCTCCCTGTGTACACACACTAAACGTGCTCCATAAGTGTGGTGTGTACCAAGCCTAGGAATGTCACCCACCCCCCACAGCCAGTTTTGGCGTGATTGCGGGGGTTCTCTGCTGTGGGCGTGATTGCGGGGGTTCTCTGCTGTGGGCGTGATTGCGGGGGGTTCTCTGCTGTGGGCGTGATTGCGGGGGGTTCTCTGCTGTGGGCGTGATTGCGGGGGGTTCTCTGCTGTGGGCGTGATTGCGGGGGGTTCTCTGCTGTGGGCGTGATTGCGGGGGGTTCTCTGCTGTGGGCGTGATTGCGGGGGGTTCTCTGCTGTGGGCGTGATTGCGGGGGGGTCACAGCTGTGGGCGGGATTGCGGGGGGTTCTCTGCTGTGGGCGGGATTGCGGGGGGTTCTCTGCTGTGGGCGTGATTGCGGGGTTCTCCGCTGTGGGCGGGATTGCCGGGGTTCTCCGCTGTGGGCGGGATTGCCGGGGTTCTCCGCTGTGGGCGGGATTGCCGGGGTTCTCCGCTGTGGGCGGGATTGCCGGGGTTCTACGCTGTGGGCGGGATTGCCGGGGTTCTACGCTGTGGGCGGGATTGCCGGGGTTCTCCGCTGGGGGCGGGATTGCCGGGGTTCTCCGCTGTGGGCGGGATTGCCGGGTTCTCCGCTGTGGGCGGGATTGCCGGGGTTCTCCGCTGTGGGCGGGATTGCCGGGGTCTCCCGCTGTGGGCGGGATTGCCGGGTGTCTCCGCTGTGGGCGGGATTGCCGGGGTTCTCCGCTGTGGGCGGGATTGCCGGGGTTCTCCGCTGTGGGCGGATTCCGCGGGTTCTCCGCTGTGGGCGGGATTGCCGGGGTTCTCCGCTGTGGGCGGGATTGCCGGGGTTCTCCGCGGTGGGCGGGATTGCCGGGGTTCTCCGCTGCGGGCGGTATTGCCGGGTTTCTCCGCTGTGGGCGGGATTGCCGGGGTTCTCCGCTGTGGGCGGGATTGCCGGGGTTCTCCGCTGTGGGCGGGATTGCCGGGGTTTTCTCCGCTGTGGGCGGGATTGCCGGGGTTCTCCGCTGTGGGCGGGATTGCCGGGGTTCACCGCTGTGGGCGGGATTGCCGGCGTTCTCCGCTGTGGGCGGGATTGCCGGGGTTCTCCGCTGTGGGCGGGATTGCCGGGGTTCTCCGCTGTGGGCGGGTTTTGCGGGGTGGTCCGGTGTGGGCGGGATTGCCGGGTTCTCCCGCTGTGGGCGGGATTGCCGGGGTTCTCCGCTGTGGGCGGGTTTTGCCGGGGTTCTCCGCTGTGGGCGGGATTGCCGGGGTTCTCCGCTGTGGGCGGGATTGCCGGGGTTCTCCGCTGTGGGCGGGATTGCCGGGGTTCTCCGCTGTGGGCGGGATTGCCGGGGTTCTCCGCTGTGGGCGGGATTGCCCGGGTTCTCCGCAGAGGGCGGGATTGCGGGGTTCTCCGCTGTGGGCGGGATTGCCGGGGTTCTCCGCTGTGGGCGGGATTGCCGGGTTCTCCGCTGCGGGCGGGATTGCCGGGGTTCTCCGCTGGGGGCGGGATTGCCGGGGTTCTCCGCTGTGGGCGGGATTGCCGGGGTTCTCCGCTGTGGGCGGGATTGCCGGGGTTCTCCGCTGTGGGCGGGATTGCCGGGGTTCTCCGCTGTGGGCGGGATTGCGGGGGGTCTCCGCTGTGGCTGTGATTGCGGGGGGTCTCCGCTGTGGGCGGGATTGCCGGGAGGGGGGGGTTCTCCGCTGTGGCCGTGATTGCCGGGAGGGGGGGGTCTCCGCTGTGGCCGTGGGTATATTGACTCCATTCCAGTATGATTTCTTTGACACCTTTCCCACTGGCGTCAGCAGGGATTCTACGGTCATCCCTTCTTCTCACTGTGGACTTGAAATTGTGCCCTCTTCCAGCTCTGATGTTATAATGTGACACCTTCACACCCCTATGATTGACTCAGTACCGGTATGATATTGTTGCACTTCCCTCCCACTAGTGTCAGCAGACATTCTGTCACCCTTCTCAACAATGCGGGCACGATATTGTACCCCCTTTCAGTCCTGGTGTAATAATGTCGCCAGCACCCCCATCTGTAATTGACCCAGTGCCAGCATGATATTGTTGCACTGCTTTCCTCGCAGGTGTGTTATATTGACACCCCTCTTTCCTACCTGGCATGATATTGTGCCCCTGTTTGGGTTTCCATCCGTTTTGTAAGTATTCTCTAAGCAGAACCTGTTTTCCTTTTTACTCTTATCAAAAGATCAAGTCTTTAATTGCAATCATTTTTTATTATTCCTATGTATTATTCCTTCCTTGTAGATTGTAAGTCTTTGTGGGCCGGGAACCCTCTACCAGTTGTTAGTGTTGCCGTTATACATTGTTTGGCCTATGTTATGTATGTAACCCCCCTTGAATGTACAGCGCCCTGGAATCAATGGTGCTCTAAAATAAATGATAAGAATATTAACGTTTACTCAATACTAAGAGTCGTCTCTTTTATTGTAGCTCAATCCTCACGTCAACGCCTTCCAGAGGAGATTTGTTGGTGAAGTAAAGAAATGTGAAGAGCTCGAAAGAATATTAGGTATGTAGAGGTCACATCTTCACACCACTATGAGTGACCCAGTGCCCTTCTCGCCAGTGGGCGTTCTACTGTCGCCCTTCTCCCCAATGCAGACATTGGTATGTCCTGGCACAACCTGATTACCCTTGTATTTTTTAGGTGGTCCCCAAATGAAGATTTTGGGGGCCACTGCTTTCTTTATTTGCACGCATATGACTGTGAGCAGTGGGTGTACGGGTATGTTAACATGGTGTCTTTCAGACCGTATGTTGGAGTGTAAATGCGTTGCAATACGCCTCGAAATACAGCCTGAGACTACGGTAATCATAGCTCTCACAGAGAGCTGTGATTAACATCCTTTTTCACCAACGCGTTGTGTGCGCCAGATGAAAGAAGTGACATGTCACTTCTTTCTGCCGTTTACGCACTGGGAATAATGGAAGTGAATGCCGCTCCCCCTCCCTCTATAGCATTTTAGAAGTATGCACTGGCCAGCGCGTACTTCTAAAACACCCGGCGTCTTGTGGTGCACATAAGTACGAGCCGCAAGACGCCGTGTGAACATACCCTATTGAGGATGGGTAATATGGCCTAGAAATCTTTTAAGAATAATTATTGATACATTCTGAATATTGGTATTTATTTTTTTTGAAACTATCCATTTTTTACCTTTTTTGGATGTTGCTATAGGGCTTGTTCACACGACGTTTTGGATCCGTTTTGGATGCATTTTACGGATCCGTTTTTAACCTGCGAAAACTGGATGCAAACTGCATCCAAAAAGCGGATCCAGAAAACGCAACAGCTGATCCTTTTTTGGATGCGTATCGGATGTGTTTTGCATGGGTTTTACGGATCCGTTTTTTCAATGCTTTGTTTAAACCTATCAAACTGCAATTTAAATATAATATAACCTATCAATGACCAAGAAAAAACCCTTTTTTTACCTAGTGTCAATCAACTGTACATACACCTGATTTTAGAACCCGCCCCCCCTATTTTTAAAAAAAATCAACCAATAGTTTTCAAACTCACCCCATGTAAATGAATTAATAACAATCATTTATAAACTAAATCATTTATAAACTAAATATATATTTAGTGTATATATACATTTATATACTATTATATACATTTATATACATTTATATTATATATAAATACTATACAAAAGTATATTTTTATATATATATATATATATATATATAATATATATATATATGCTATTATGTTCATTTATATATAATGCTAATATATATATATATATATATATATATTATATATATATATATATATTTATAAACTGAATATAACCCAAACATAATATTCAAATTTTATATTTAATTTAAATCCAATGCGTTTTATGGATGCGTTTTTGGCATCGAAAGCGGATCCAAAACGCACCCAAATGTATGCTGCGCTTTTGGATCCGCTTCGGGATGCCAAAAGCGCACTCCATTATTTCCTATGGGGATTTCTCTTGCGTAAAATGCAAGAAGAATTGACATGTCAATTCTTTAAAACGGATCCGAAAAGCGGATCGCAAAATGCGCATTGGCGATCACTCGTGTGAACAGTGATGCGCTTTTGCCATTGAAAGCAATGTTAATCACACTGACAATTGTTAGATCCGTTTTGCGGATCCGTAAAACGGAGCACAAAAACGTCGTGTGAACAAGCCCTAACCGCCTAAAACAATACCTAGACTTAATTCGTTTACATACAGCAAGTGTATGCACAACTCTCCCATAAAATACACTTTCCCCAAGTGCTAGGTGTGACCCCCCCCCCCTCTTTTTTAGTTGTAAAGGGGATAGTTCTGATAAGTGGTGCATTTCATAGGAGTTGCCCAGTTGATTTCTAAAAGGTAGTACTGCCCTTAAAAAAAAAAAAAAAAAAAAAAAAAAAAAAAAAGCCCCATCCTCCCTTCTCCCCTCATTTTGGCATGTGGAAAGTCACTGTTGCTGATTAGCTGCAGCGGTTACAGCCCTTGCTGATGTTGCCACTTAGAGCAGCCAACTATTGTAAGGGAGAGGAGAATGGAGGACCAGGGAGAGAAGGGACTAAACCACTAAACCAGCCCTGAACTGGAGGAGAGTATGAAGTGTTCTAATTTCTCCAGCAGTACCTTGTTTAAAAAAACAAACAAACAAAAAAAAAAAACTAGACGACCCCTTTTAGAGAATTGTTGTGCAGTTCCCCTTTGCAATACAGTGGGAACCATTCTTTTTCATAAGAGCTCTATGACTTTCAATTCATTAATTGCTTTTCTTACTAAAGAGGTAAAAGCACTCTTCTCACTGTATATTACACCATATTAGTGTGTTTTGTGTATATTGGGCAGTGAATGAGATTCCCTTATACAGAGAGAAGAAAGACACTAGGCACATTTGTCATTCAGGAGTCACAGGAAGCTTAGTGACAGCTCCCGTAATGACAGCAATCTGTATGTTACTTGAGAAAAGGGCGCATGGAACAGAATAGCAGGTGTAATGATTGCTTCATTATATCTAGATTTTGAGAAAGCTGTAAGTAAAGATCACCCAACTCCTGAATGACAGATCTGTCTATGCAAATGGTGATGCATGTCTTTATACCTATTATCCCAAACTAAGCTGTTTCAGAGCCATGGGGATGGGGGTTCTTGTGATGCACACCAGTCATACTTTTATTTTATTTTTTTGGTGACATTTAATGGGTCTTGGATGTTTGAAGAGGATTTTGGCATACTTGGAAATAGGGGAGTTGGGTTACCACACCTATGGGGACCAATAGAGCTCATAATGCTCTTCGTCCCAGTATCCATTCACACGGCGTGTTATATCCGAAAAACGCATCCAAAAGCGCTGTGTAACTCGGGTCCAGAACGCATCCAACATGCAGGTGCGTGTTTGGATACATTGTATGTGCCGCAGAAACGCCCCCTATAGTTCTAAATAGGGCATCTGCTGCGTCAAATGGCTCGAGAATTGACATGACAATTCTTTGAATGGATCCGAAAGATGCATGTAAACACGCATCAGCGACCACTCGTCTGAAAGCCGATGCGTGTTTTACCTTGAAAGCAATGTAAATCGTGCAGATGCGTGCTTGGGTCCATTTAGGGTCCGAGACACAAATCAAAACACGCATCTAAAGACGGGTTCAACACGCCATGTAAACATACCTTAAAGGGGTTTTGCCACGATCTCATCTCATACCTCCTGCATCCAGCTCTTCAGCTCTGTGTGCTCAGAAGGGGGCGTCGGTGATTTGTTTGAATTGCATATCATGTGACCCAGCAGGATGACATCACCAGGCCTTTCCTCTCTGTAGTCAAAGAAAGGTCTGTTTATGTATAAAGCTGTGAGTAGCTGAGAGGTAAAGCTTTTACCTCACAGCACAAGGGTCCTAGGTTCAAATCCCTGCAGGAACCAAACCTGTGTTTTTTTTCTCTTTATCAATGCACAGACCTCATTGAGGTTTCTTTTTTATTTATTTGCACTGTTTGACTAATTACTAAGGAGCACAGAGGACGGGAGTAGAATGACAGCACTTGGGGTTTGAACACTCAGTAGCTGCCTGAGAGAAGAGGTGATGTCTGAGCATGTGCGACCAGGACTGAGGAGCTCTCATCACTGGTCATATCCCCTGGAGACGAGCTGTAAACAATGGCTCACTAAAGGAGCAGCTAAAACAAAAACGGTGCAGAATTTTTAATAGTAATGAATGGTGAAAATGTTTATTGCATTTGTAAGCTTCCCATGTCAATTTTGTTTCGTGGCAAAACCCCTTTAAAGGAGAGCTGGGTGTCTACAAGTATTGCTTTTCCTATGTAATTGCTCAACAGACTGAGAGAAATCTGCTGAACTCCCTCCCTTGTGGAGAAGTGCCTTTTAAGACATTTTCATCCCTCTGCTGTGATTGCTCTCTATTAGTAGGATAATGTCAGCATTAACCGAACACAGCCAGCGGGTTTATGTGCCAATTATAACCAGGCTGCTTGGGGGAGCATGGACTGCTTGGAGTAATTGCCTGTCCTGGATGCCACCTCCACACCTCCTCCAGATTGGGTCTTATCACTGTTTATTTCATGCTGCTGCTGTAGGAGTGTTGCTGATGTCCGTTTCATGATTCTGATCAAAACCAGAATTGTGCCTCCCTGAGACAGCAAATTAATTTGATTAATCAGCCAGCTCTAATATGGACTTTAATATACACTGATCAGACCGTAACACCAAAGCACCTGTCTAATAGTGTGCTGCTCCACTTTGCACCCCCATAACGGCTCAGACCTGTTAAAGCATGGACCTCTGAAAGTGTCCTATGGCAGCAGAGCCTTTGGAGGGCTGTGCGCATCATTTTAATAAAATATTTTTAGCATACTGTTTCACTGATAAAATGAATAAAGCTTATACCAATAAGTTCTGTTCAGCCATAGCTGGAAGTAAGCAGAAAAACAGCGGCGATGGCAGACGGTGGCACTGCTGAAACTCAGGTGAGAGCTGAGCAGGGCAGCATTATCCTGAAAATATTGTGGCAGATTTATCAGTACCGTCTAATAACAAGCCAGTGTAAACTTAGAGTAGACAGTCTAGCCATGTGCCACATGTATCAGTGTTGATAAATCTGGTGCATGTTTAGGCTGTCTAGTCCAAGTTTACACCTTCTATTAGTTGGCATCCTTTATGCCATAAATTGTGGCAGAATTTTGGCACACGGCGTGGCATGCACAGTAACGCCCTTTACACAGGCCACACCACATTTGGTGGCACACAGGGCCGCCATCAGAAATTGCAGGGCCCCATACAGCTGAAGCACCTGGGTTCCCCCCCCCCCCATGTCAACCCCGCCCCATCGCCCCACTCAGACACGGCACCCGTAGCCTCAGACACAGCACCCCCAGCTTCAGGGGGGATCGCTGGGGCAGAGGGGGGCTTCAGTGGGGCCCCACAGTATCTCTGCGTGTGAGGAGGGGGGCTGCGCTCTGATCACAGGAGTGAGTGCTCATTACATTACTACAGCAGCATTGTCTCTCACTTCCTTCCAGTTCTGGAGCCTGTGATTGGAGTCGGCCCCTCCTCTCTCTCTGCCAGCAGGAGTCACTGAAGCCCTGCCCACAGTTAGAGAGAGGGGAGGGGCGGACTCCGATCACAGGCTCCAGAACTGCAAGTAGGTGAAAGACGTTGCTGCAGATGTATTCATGTAAAGAACACTCACTCCTGTGATTGTGGTGCGGCTCCCCCTCCTCACACGTTGAGCCGCACGGGCCCCTGCGGATAGTCAGCAGTGCCGCGGGGCCTGTGTCCAGGTTGAGCAGTTTATGAAACAAGAGGACCTGCTTGCAGCATGCCCCCTTGTTTCACCAGGCCCTGTATAGCAGTACCCCCTGTACTGCCATTACAGCAGCCCTGGTGGCACACAAGTGTCTAGAAACTGTCTAAAACGGATAATAAATGTGGTGTAAAGCATGTGCTGAGGTATTTTTGTGCTAATTGTTATTATAAATAGGCCCCATTATACCAAAATTACTCAAAATGTACTTTTAAATCCTGGAAGATTTCAGGTAAAGCCTCCATGGATCAGATTTGTTTTTCTAGCATGCCTTACAGATGCCTGAAATGTGTGGAGGCAAAGCCAACACCTTAAATTCTTTGTGATGTTTCTTAACCCCTTACCGCCGGAGCCAGTTTTGGCCTCTCTGACAGAGCCCATTTTTTAAATCTGTCATGTGTCACTTTATGTGAGATTAACTTTTTGACCTTTAACCTATCCAGGTGTTTCCCAGAGATTTTCTCGTAAAACACATTGTGCTTTAAGATTTTAAGAAAATTTTGGCCCAAAAAATGTTGTTTATTTGTAAAAAAATATAAAATTATCTTTGAAAAATTTGAAAAATTTCCCAAATTTTCAAATTTTTCAAAATGTTCCTTGATGAAAGGCAGATAGTTTATTCCACTCAAAATTTTTTTAAAACTAGCTTTTTACCAAAATGTTGCTGTTTTTTGGCCCATCATTTTTTTTAATGTGTTTTTTTGGGCTTAGAAATTTAGTAGAAATTTTTAAAGGGAAAAATTTGCAATAAACATTTTTTAGGGCCGCCCATTTTAAACGTAAATTTGTTTTGGACCTGTAGGTTAGATAACCCCATAAAGGGACCTATCTAAAAAACTACACCCCTTAAAGTATTAAAAAACTCATTTGGGAAAGTTTAAAAAACCCTTTGGGTTTCACGGGAAAAATTAAAAAGAAAAAGGGGAAAAGTGAAATTTAAAAAAATTTCACTCTTTTTTTTTTTTTCTTTTTATTTTTTTTTTTCTTTTTTTATACTTTTTCAAAAGAATTGGAAAAATGTGATCGGGGGAAAATGAAAATTAATATTGTTTCCCCACAGTTTCGGGCCGTTTTCAAGAAAAAACCCCCATATGTGGAAATAAACCCCCAAAATTGTGTTACGCAATTTTTTCCAAGTTCGACAATACCCTACATGGGGGTTTTGAAAAATGCTGTTGGGGCCCCATGGCGGGGGTTTTAAAAGGGGGGGTTTTTTTTTTGGGCCCTTTTGGGCCCCAGATTTTGGGGGGCCATGTGGGCATCTGAAAGGGCCCCAAAAAAGTACTAGAACTGGTGAAACCTTCCAAAAAGGTTTCCCCTTTTGGTTTTTAACACCCCCCGGGATTCATTTTAAGGGGTTTTGTATTTGCATTTTGGGGCACAGGGTTTTCCCGTAGTTTTTTTTTTTGCATTTGGGCCATGGAAAAGGGGGAAAAGGAGGGGGGGGGGGGAACCCCAAGTTCCCCCAAATTTGTTTTTTGGGCTTCATTTTTACAGTTTTTTCCCCCAATACGGGAAAAATTGACGGGATATCTTTTATTTATGGGGGTTTCGGTAAAATTTTAAAATTTTTTATAAATTTTATTATTTTTTTTTGGGTTTTTTTAAATTTTTTTAAAATTTAGAAGCGGTTTTATAAAAAGTTTCGTTTTTTTTGCCCCTATTCTGACGCCAAGTTTTTTAAATTTTTTTTGGCATACGGACTGGTTGGGGGCTTTTTTTTTTAGGGAGATGAGTTGATGTTTTTTTTTTGTCCCATTACGGGGGGAAGTGTTGCTTGATTACTTTTTATTAAGGTTTTTGTGAGGCTTTTTTTTACAAAATACGAAATTCCCGGTAGTTTTTTTTATTTTTTTTTTAAAAACCCAGCGGTCACTCTGCGGTATAAATTACAAAGCTTGTTTTACTAACGGTTTTATACGATTAAAGCGGGTACCACTTTTGTATATTTTTTTTAATGTTTTTTTGGCCTTTTTTCCAAATTTTAAAAAAAACCCTTTTTTTTAAAAGGGAAAAAAACGTTTTTGCTTCCGTCGGGGGTCTTGGGGCCCTAACTTTTTTATTTTTCTGTTTTGGAGCCCGTATAGGGCTTTTTTTTTTCGGGATGAGTTGGTTTTTTTTTGGTTAAAATTTTTTTGGGGGGGCAAGGGCTTTTTGATCGCTTTTAAATCCGTTTTTTTTTGGGAAAGGGGAAAGGGGGAAGAAAAAAAATGCAATCCTAAACAGTTTTTTTATTTTTAAAAGGTTTTCCCGTGCAGTTTCCGTGGGCAAGTTTGTTTTACCCCTGTGGGTTAGACATTACGGTGATAACCCCCAATTTTTTGCATTTTTTTTTTTTGAAAACACAATTTTTTTGAAAAAGAAATGTTTTTTTTGTGTTTTAAAAAAATTTTTAGCACCCCCTTTTTCCAATTTGCCGAAAATTTTTAATTTTTCCGGGTTTTCAGAGCTTTTGTTTGGATTTTTTTTGCGGGATGAAGACGTTTTAAAATTTGGGTCACTTTTATGTTGATATGAGTTTTTGATGACTTTTTACTCCATTTTATGTGCCCGTGGGGTGAACAAAAATCGCAATTTGACTTTTTTTTTTTTTTTTTTTTTTTTTTCGGCCCCCACCCTACGGGGTTTAAATTTAAAAACGAAAGAATTTTTAGGCGGGGTTGGGTCAAAAAACCCCGACGATACCAAATATGGGTACTTTATTTAGGGTTTTATCTTTTTTGGGGGGATTGCGTTTGTAAAGGGGAAAAAAAGGGCGGTGTACGTGTTTTTATTTTATTTTTTTTGTTTTATTTTTTTACAATTTTTTTTTAAATTTTTCACAAATTTTGGAAATTTTCCCCCGGGGGGAACGAAACCGGGTTATGAAAAAGGAGATCAGACACAAATTTTTGCTTTTATATGGTTCCATGGCAAACCCCCCAGTCACGTGCCCCCAATGCATTGTGGGCATGTGACGTAACCGACAATCCGGTTTCTGTCATTTTAGCGTCCCGGGGGTTCCCGGTTGGAGATAGTTGCGCGGTTGAGCGCCTTTACTGCGCCGGGGGGTTGCCCGGGGTACCCCTAACTCAAATTGACGGGGATGAGTACGGCAAATGTCGGTAAGGGGTTAAACTTTCTTGAATAAAATGAAGTTTTTATAGGGACAGTTTTTACTGCTAATGAGGCCATTGGGGATTTTAATTGGTGATAAATTTTTGATAAAGTAACATTTTTATTGTAAGGGTTTTTCAGCCCCATTTCTTCTTTGTACCCTTTCAGGGGAGCCCGAAAATTTTGCTGCAACAAATTTTTTAAGTAGGGAAAACCCTTGTGAAATTGGTTAAAATTTCACCCCACGGGGTTATTCATTTTTTTTTTGTAGACCATGTTCCATTTTTTTTAGGGAAAGGGGGTTACCTTTTTTTTGTTTATAGGCCAAAATGAATTTTTCAGGGATTCAGCTACGGAAGCTTTTGTCCCTTTTTTCAAACCCGTTTGGTTTGGCCCCAAACCCCTTCCCAAAAAAAAAACAACTACAACCGGGGATCCTCTGACCTCCCTTGGGTTTTTTTTGCATTAAAATATTTTTTCTTTTGGTTGTCATTAGCTTTTTGCATTGCCTTTTTTTGTTTGCCCAAATTTTATGAACAATTTAAATTCCCCCCCAGAAATATTTCATTTCCCCGCTGACAGTTTCCATTTTTAAAAGATGGTGTTATTATTTCAAACTGTCGGTGGTGTGAGGAAGAATTTTACTTTACTGATCCCCCCTGGGAAATTCTTCCCCCAACCCCCAAAAATTTTTTTTAGTCAGAAAACAGCCCTTCCCCCCCCCAAAGGGCAAGCTCAATTTAAATGTTTTAAACAGCCCCGCTTTTCTTTTCCCCCAATTTCCTCTGTTGGGGGTTGCCACAGCCCTGGGGGCAACCCCTGAAAGGATCCCTTGTAACCTTTAATTTGCACTGAAAAAAATGTGGTCCAAGTCGCAAAACTTCAAAGACTTTTTGCTAATTCCCCAGGGGGGGTCTCCCAAATTTTTTATCTATTTATTGGCGGGAACCAGTCAATTTTAAATTTTGGTCCAGGGGGAGTTCATATCTCAAAATTGGGAAATTTTCCGCACCCCACTTTCCTTTTTCCGGTTCCCAGGACGCAGGGGACTAGGGTACCAAAACGGGGCCCACCCGGGTCCAAAGATAGGCGTGGGTTCATATCCAAAGGGTCAGGAAAGTCCCGCCCGGTTTTTTTGGGGGTGGGGACCTCCCGGCCCCGGGTTTTGTGCCAAAAGCCCCGCCGAGGTTTTTAGTCCCTTTTTTTGGGGTTTTTATCAGAAAAATGCCCTGACCCGGTGGGAGGAGTTCATAGACCGTCCCGGGGTGTGTAGGCGGCTGCCAAGTGGGCTGCCCCCCCCCAAAAAAAATAAGCCGGAACCCGGGGGGGGTTTTTCCCGGGTTGGGTCCAGGAGGGGGGCCACCTAAGAACAGTTTCAGGACATTCCCCAGCCGCAAGCAGCAAAGGGAAAAATTTTCCCCCCCTCGGCCGGGGCCCCAACAACAAGGTAATTGGGCCTTTTTTTTTAACTGCCTTTTGTCTGTAATCCATAATTGTATTTGCACCTCTCTCTGACCTGTATATTATTATCCATCTTGTACATATTACCTGTCTTTTTTTTTAACCATAAACTTTTTATTGGTCAGATATAAAGTAGTACAAACAGAGTACAGTATATGTCATTGTAAGACCAAATTTCAACTTTTATCCCCAAAACACAACCAAACCCACCTCCCAAATCCATCTCCAGATTCAGAGCAGTAAATATCCATTACAATCACATAGCAATGCAATATTAATAACAGTCAGTTCTTGTCACAATAAAAATTGTACCTGGCTGTCGGACGGCCTCCATCCACACAACTGCCATAGACGCAGTCCCAGGAACCTCTACACCGAGATCCCCAACACCCTCTGCCTAACTAAGTTCGGTGCAGCAAGACCAGAAGTATCCAGCCATTTAGCCCATATTTTATTATACTTAAGTTTGGCTCCTCTCTTATAATACACCCCTCTCTCCAGAGCAAATCAGCAGTTCACTTTATTAACAAACTCCTGTGCTGACGGAGGTTCTGCATCCAGCCACTTTGTCGCTATTAATTTCCTCGCCATAAATACATATTACCTGTCTAGTGTGCCCTTCAAGGCTAATTAAATCTATAAACTTTAATCTGAGTTAGTCTGTCTTGATCAACGGCCTCACACGCCTAATTCTCGGTCTATAGTATATAGCTACGCAAGGGTTGGTTCATGACCCTGCTATAAGTCGGTAACGGACCGGTCTTGTAACTAAATGAGCGAACTGTGGCAGCATTGTTGTTTCCCTGTGCCAGTGTGGGCAAGGGTTAACAGTGGAACAGTATCTGGCTGACCTTGAGCTCCCCCTAGTGGGCGGCGCAACGTCGAGATACACCCCAAGTCAGGCCATCGTCCCTCAAGCGGGCCGGCGGACTAGGCTGTTTTCGTCACAGGTGGTTTTAATGTTCAAGCTGACTGTACAATTGTGTGTAATCATCCGGTATCTAGATCTCTCCCCTCATATTACATGCAGTATTGTGTAAATTGCAGATTGTGATTAATACGGCAATAATTACTCTAGCCAAATAATTAGAGCAGAAATCTCCCTTACAAAGATAAATCTTAAGCTTACAGGGACGTAACTAGAGAACTCTGGACTCCATAGCAAACTTTTGGATGCCCGTCCATGAACATTTACCGGGACCTCTTAATAATAATCATGCAATTGCTAGATAATACAAGGAGCAAATAACTCGCGATATATATCCCCATCATACTGCAGGTAGGTGGGCTATAGGTGGGGCCCACACAGGTAGGTAGGTGGGCTATAGGTGGGGCCCACACAGGTAGGTAGGTGGGCTATAGGTGGGGCCCACACAGGTAGATAGGTGGGCTATAGGTGGGGCCCATTAGTAAAATATAAATAATGAACCGCTCTCCACAATCCCCCGACAGGATGCGCAGCAGGGCAGTTTCTGAGCCTTAGGGCTTGTTCACACGGAGTTTACACAATTATCAGTGAGATTATCACTGCTGTCTATGCCGAACACGGAGCAGCGTTCAGATGACAGATCGCCGCTGCGTGTTTCAAAAGCGCAGCTCCGCTCCGTATTGAAAAGAATTGGCATGCAATTCTTTTCAAGACGGAGCGAAATGCGCCCCAGGCGTACAATACGACGCGCGGGGAAATAAGTGACGTCATTTATTCACTGCGCTTATGCTCCCGAACATCCGGCGTAATTGCGGAGCATACCACACGCCCTGCAATTAGCTGTGTGAACTTAGCCTAAGGGTAGGAATACATGGCACAGTATCACCGTGGCACACTGCACGTGGGATTTTAATTTGCGTTTTTTTGTTTGTTTTTTTTAAATGCAATTTGTTTTGTAACGAATTTTGAGTTGGAAAATGGGAGAAATTGGGGTAAATTAATAAAAACTGCTTGCAACTTTAAAATGCTTGTGTTTTTCATCTGCATTATGAGAACTTAACCTTCAATGAGCAAACTCCTTTCAGCTGACCAGACACATAGTAGACTTGTCACCTAAATTTTATTTATCTAAATTCTACATCTATGGACTGGGAAACCTGCATGTTTATTGCTGTAGAGAAGGGAGCAAAATTACTGCTAGACACCAGTGACTTCACTTATCAATTGCATGTACAAAGGATTGAGCATGTTGGGATCCAGCATATCTTGTCCTAGTTTTTAGTGACAGCAAATGTTGGAGGACAGCTAGGTGTCTCCTATATATGTTAGATTGTCCAGCAAGGGCTCAGGATTACTATATAACTAGAAAGGCCTAGAGCCATGGTCCCACATTGCAGCATCCATGTGCTAATCAAGCAACATCACCAATAGCCCTGCAAGTTTGCAGGAGATACAGTGATGTGTGGGGAATAGCAAACACATGGTTGTTGCACTGCCGGACCACAGCCTGAGAGTGTTATGAGTTTATTTACTTATGTGATCTGCTCAATAGCACAGAACTTTTTAAATTTAGAATTTTTTTTTTTTTTTTTTTATAACTCCCTGATGAAAATCACATGTATTTAGCAGACTCATGACTTAGGTTATCTAATCAGCTAATTTTACCAGGGGATCATGTGGTCAGCCAAACATTCCCTATATTACATGTGGCCATTTAAATTACTTTCCAGCGTGAGAGTTCCTGCTTGTTGTAAGCAGACTCCAAAAATTCATACATTTATGTAATGCTTTGTACATCCAGCAGTATCAAAAATATAAAATATTTGCAGTAAGTAGATGGTCTGTGTACTGCTTTCTTAACTGAAACAAAAGTTTCACAATGTCCATAGAGAATCAATGTGTGTGAGGAAAATAGTCTTTTGGGGTCAGCTGTTCCAGTTTGCATAATTTATGTTCTATATTAATATAATGTGTGAGTCAGGGCTGTGGAGTCAGTTGGTTTCCATTTTGGTGGAATTGTTATAAAATGGGCCGACTCCCAAAATATATCATTGGTACAGTTCAATGTGGTGCCAAGAGCAAGAGGAATTGGGTCTTGCTAGTGCTACTGCTACTATGTCTTCAGCCTCATCAGATGAGTTTAATTATGAAAAGTATTTGGATGACATGGAGCAAGCAAAGTGTTGCTGCAGGGGAAAGGATTCCTCTCCCATAGCAAACAGATTGACCAGATGTTAGCAAGATTTTGTACTTGCTCTCAAAGAAGTATGAGTTCAACTGTTCATCAAAACTGCCAGTGCATGAGGCAATTCCTTTATACCCTGACATTGTTAGAGATGTTGCCCCTGTGGTCACCACTTTGCCACCAACCCAAGTTAGTTTAGAGAGGCTGTTCTCTAGCCTGGAAATAATGAGATCAGATTTGAAGTCATCTGTGAAGGAGGATCTGATGAAGGCAATACTGTTTCTCAGAAAAAATTTATAGACTCACTCAGCAAATGTTATTCAGTACGTTTTTGTTGAAAACTGTTTTTTCCCACTTACTGCAGCGTTTTGCATATTACAATTTTTATTAAAGTGTTTTTTGTGTTCTAAAGATGTATTCCAATAAAAATATTTTACACCGAGAAGGAAATGGTTAGCAGTGTTTTAACTATTAAATTTCAGTCTCCATATCTCACCATCCAATACTGCCTTGAATCGGTGACACCCATAATTTTATAGAAATCAACTTGGCTATCTCATGGCTAAATTTAACTTTCAACTATTTAGCATCTGCTTAGTTATGCAGATTCTTGTCATGTAACTGTATTGTTAGGCTATGTTCACACGGCTTAATTGCGGGACGTAATTTCGCCCCGCAATTACGCCGTGTGGACGGGGGCGGGGCGGGAAAGCGGGGGACTGAGCATGGGGCGGCACTTCGCCGGCCCATTGACTTGAATTGCCAGCGGCGCGTATACGCCGCTAGTAATTCACATGTCAATTATCTCCCCGCCGGGCGGGGAGAGGAGACGTAATCCATAGTTCTCTATGAGAACTGTGAATTACCGTAATGAATGGGCCGTTCTTGGCCTGTAATTGGCGCACTCCGGCGCGTAATTACGGACCGAAATACGGCCCATTTTAAGCCGTGTGAACATGCCTTTACGGTTTTGCTCCTGGTGGTGGGATAATCTTTTTATTCTTGTATACTACAAATTACAACCTGTTCTCACATTCCCTTATAGCTAAGTGTGTTATTAGGCTGATTTCCAAGCAAAAGGTCATTGGTCCGAATCGAGGAGCAGCCATGAAGATTTCCCAAGAAAAGAGAAGCAGCATCATCCAGCTCATCAATGGCATCTCTCGACCAAGAAAATTGTCAAACTGCATCATGTGAGGCCATGACAGCTGGAAGAATATGAAATGAAGTCCATCCATCCATTCAAAAGCCAAAAGGTGGACGTGCAGGCGAAAAATCGGAGTAAACAAGTCAGCTCATTAAAATGTCCATTGGTTCTGACGCGACATACTCAGCAGTGGAGGTGGCTCGTATGCTTCATAAGAGTGATATCCCAGAAATCCATGCAAATACAGGTCTGGAATGATGGACCGAAGAAAAGGTGAAGAAGCTGCGACTTCAATTTCGTCATAAGAAGCATTGACTCAAGTTTGTAAAAAAAAAGTATGAAAAGTGGAAATTTGAAGATTGGAAACAGGTGATTTGGAGCGATGAGATGAGTCTAGTATGCATCAACATTTGGAATGTGTAGAAGAGACCTGGGATCTGATGTCAGTTGAGACCTACTTGAATCTGATCAAGAGCCCAGAAGGATTCAAAATAATAAAAATTAACATTTTAATTTTTAGGAGCAAAACAACAACCATGCAGTAACATGCCAAAAATATCTACTGCATAACTAAGCAGATGCTAAGTAGTTGCAAGTCAAATTAATGTATAAGATGGCTAAGATTGTCTATAAAATTATGGTAGTCTCGCGTTCAAAGCTATAGTGGATGGTAAGATATGGAACCCGAAAGTCAAAAGTTCAAAACCTTGTTACCATTTTGCTTGTCGGTGTCTGTTCTGCCTAAATAGCTTGATTATTGTATCATAAGGTGATGTTACCATTTTACTACAGAAAAGTCGCCACTTAAACATGCGTCATGTATCTGTGAATGGGAGTCAGAGCTTTGGGAAATTGAGACATTGGAGCTTTGGCTTGCTGACTCCACAGCCCTGGTGTGATGTACCATGTAGCTGTTCCTGTCTTTTTATAAAATTGACTCCAGGGCTATTTAGCATTCCCAGTTCTAGTAAGTCCCTTTTGTTAGCTGTGCCTTTAACAGGGAGGTGCTAATTAGGACAGGTGGGAGAAAGATACGCTCACACCAGACTGTCTCCAGAGACTGAAGCATATGTGGGCAGTTGAAGGACATGGTAAGAGGACAATAGAAAACATTATACATCAAACAAATCATGGCCATAATCCATGTTTTCCATAACTCCCTTATGAAATTATGGCTCATGCGTGAGAATTTTAGGGAACCACAGATTATAATCTTTCATATTTGGTATGCCTGGGTTGCTACATTCGTGCTGGGGAACTTGGTGGTCATGATATCCGGCTAGGAGTCTCCTAGGAGTTCTGACAGAAGCTGGAAATTATGACCTTCCTAATGTCCCCGGCCTGTACTTGGCCATCCCCTCTGTGACCTTAGGAGGAGGTTATTTGCGATTCTTTAAAAATTGCCTTGAGAACAACAGCCCATGGTCAGTTCCAGGAGTTGCCAAGTGCAGGTCTGTCCGACTCTTTTCAGCTGTGCTCCTCAGCCCAGATTCTTTAGCCGATCAAATTGGAAAAGGTCTGTTTTTTGTTATTTTATCTCTTTTGTTTATTATTGTACTGCATGTTTTATATGTATGTGTTGTTTTGTAACTAAGCACTATACCTGGATATTCAAGCTTAAAACTTTGATAGTTTTGCCTTGTTGCCCTAATGAACCCAGAAAGTCTCCATTTTCCAAGCATTTTAGTGACTGCTGGCACACGTGACTCATGGTGTAGGAGTAGAGTTATTTTCAGTTACTGTCTAGAAGTGAAAGGTGGTGGCAGCAAAGCGTTAACATAAATTCCTTTTTTTTATAAAGTGGTGGCAGTGCATGTGTTGCTGGAGGTTATAGACACTGTGTGCTCGTAGTGTAGGCGGAGTGACAGCCGAGTATGAGCTATTGTGGTGTAGTGTATCCCAGGGTCGCCTCCAAGTTGTGCAGAAGTGGTTGGGACCTGTGTAAGTGCGAGACAGATTGTGCCCTAGAGACCCCTGTGCATGTGATTTTATTATTATTTTTTTTTTTCCTCCCTTTCCCTGGCACATAATTGAGATTGGCAGTGGGATCGAATTCTGTCTCCATTATTGTATGCCTCTGTGTCCTCAATATTCTCCCCCTGTAGCCTCTGTCCTTGACAAATTGTGTAGGAGAAATGGCAGTCTGACAAGGGGCTAAACGCACACCTGTGTGTTCAGTAAAAGAAACCACGCACAGACTATTTACCGCCAGTATTTTATATTTTTGATACTGCTGGATGCATACAGTGTTAAAAAAAAAAAATAAATAAAGTACGAATTTTGGCTAAATTGAGTCTGCTTCAAACAATGTGATGTTCATTACAGACTGTCGCAAGAACTCATTTGCAGACTGTTCTAAAGGTTGCTTTGCTACCGTTTACATTTTGGATTATTCCTGCTTTTTTTTTCCACAATAAAGGGAGATCTCAAACAGGGCCTAGATCTACAACATCCATCTGCCTTAAAGAGAACCTGTCACATAGATTATGCCCCCCTTGCTGAGGACAGAACAAGCTAGTGTCAGGCCTGCTGTTTCCAGCGCTGTGTCCCTTATCCTGTAATTTTAGGCTATGTTCACACGGCTTAAAATGGGGCGTATTTCGCGCCGCACTGTGCTAAATACAGGGCGAGATATGTCCCAATCATTACGGTAATCCACAGCTCTCATAGAGAACTATGGATTAAGTCTCCTCTCCCTGCTCGCACAATACGACGAGCGGGGTGAGAAGTGACATGTCAATTACTAGCGGCGAATACGTGCCGTGAATAATGAATGTCTATGGGGCCGGTGGGCTGTCAACACTACCCCCCCTGCTCCCGAGCACACGGTGTAATTGCGGGCAAAATACGTCCCGCAATTATTGCCGAGTGAACATGGCCTTAGAGTATTTAATGCTCAAATCTGCAGCTTTCAGCCACATAAGAGTCGGTCAGTTTTTTAAAACCCCCGCCCACCTGAGGCTAGCCCCGCCCACCTCAACTGATAAACCTATTACTTTGAATAGGTAGAAACATGTGAATTACTGTCAGTGGGCGGGGCTAGCCTTTGGTGGGCGGAGCGAACACCTGCTCATGAATAAGATTTGAGGGGTAAATGCTCTAAAACGCCAGCATCTTACAGAATAAGGGACCCAGTGCTGGAAACAGCATGTGTGACAAAAGCTTGTTCTGCCCTCAGCAAGGGGGACATTATCCCTTTAAGCTATGTCCACACTGCACTGGTTTTCAGTGGATTCAGTATTTTTAATCCACCAAAAATCCAACTGTAATCAGTGCCCCATAGACGGCAATAGGAAATCAGTGCTGTAGTCTACACAACACAGGATTTTTTCCCCGGTGGGTTTTTGAAATCTGGGGGGGGTTTTTAAAACAGGTTGTACTTCACCGGATTCTGGGGAATTCCCCTACAATGTACTGAGCCGGTGGGAAATCCAAAAAATTACTGTTTTTTTAGTGCAAACCTGCGCCAAAATCCCCGTGGTACAATGATGTTAGAATGCCATCGAATTTTGGGTGGGATTTTAACATTGCTGTGTAGATAAAGCCTTAGTAGGGCCTAGTAAAGGGGGGTTTTTCAAGAGAACAACTATTAAGAATTGTTTTAAAAAATCTATTAAGTTTTCATTGTTTTTTCTATAGGCAGATTTTTGAAAAAGTAAAAATAAAAACTGTACACTTTCAAGATTACATTAATGCAGCACTATGCCTTCCAAACTGTAGTGTGGTTGCCAGAGATGAGCAGAAAGTTTTTACTAGTTTCAAAGTAAACTTCCTGCTTATAATTTTCTCTCCAGAGCAACCACATTAAAATTTAATTTAATTTCCCCATGAAAAATTGAAAACAAATTTTTGTGTAAAAATCTATGTGGGTTTCTTGCTGAAAAAGGACCTTAACCTGTATGTACAAACTGGTATTAAAAATGTGTTTTGTTTGCTTGCAAGGATATCTGGTTCAAGAGATCAAAAAAGCTGACATTCTTGTTCCAGAAGCAAACATGCTGCCAGTCTCCCTCCCGAAACATGTATTTGGCATACGGGAAAATGTGTGTGTGTGTGTGGTGTGGTGTGTGTGTGTGGTGTGTGTGTGTTTGTGTGTGTGTGTGGTGTGTGTGGTGTTGTGTGTGTGGTGTTGTGTGTGTGGTGGTGTGTGGGTGTGTGTGTGGTGGTGTGTATGTATGTTGTATGTTGTATGTATGTGTTGTGTGGCTTTAAACTTAGTGTGTGTGTGTAGATTATGTATTTTGTATAAAAATATTATATAATTTATTTATTTTTTTTTTAAAATGATTTTGGGGTATATGTTTGACTGTAATACTACATTTTTTTTTTTATTTTTTATAAAAGGCATAATAAAGTACATGCAGTGTCACTGACGGGGTTTCCATGTTATGTACATATTGTGTTTTCTAGGTGCGATTACAGAAGCTTGAGTCTGAGCTAAAGGAAGTAAATAATAACAAGGAGAAGTTGCAAAAAAACCTACTAGAGTTGACAGAGTATATGCACATGCTGAAGGTGACCAAGAACTTTGCACAAAGATCATCTGAGGTGAGGAGGGAAAAAACCCAACAAATTCTTCAATATGACTTCAGAAAAGTCCTGTTCAACTCTGCAACTATCTTCTGACTGGTTCATGTCAAAATGTATTATTTCACATGAATAGCTCTTTTGACTGTGTCCTCTCCTTTCTCTCCCGTCTTCTTCCAGAGTATTTAATATGGGTCTTTCAACTTAACAAAGAACAGAAAAACAAGTTACAGTAGTCCCTCAACATACAATAGCCATTCTAGAACCAATTTATATTGTATATTGAAACCGAAACTCTATGGTGAGCTGGTGATTAGTTCTGAAGTCGCAAAATGAAGATTAAAGAACGTTGCGCAGATAACTAATTCAGATAAAGCAAATCTTTACATATAAGGCCATGTTCACACGGCTAAGTTTGGGCCATATTTCGGTCCGTAATTACGTGCCGAAGTGTGCCAATTACGGGCCGAAAACGGCCCATTCATTAGGGTAATTCACAGTTCTCAGAGAACTATGGATTACGTCTCCTCTCCCCGCCCGGCACAGCCGCCGGGCGGGGAGATAATTGACAGGTCACTGTCTAGCGGCGTATACGCGCCGCTAGCAGTGATTGTTATGGGCCGGCGAAGTGCCGGCCCCCCGCTCACTACCCCGCTCCCGCCCCCCCCCCCTCCACACGGCGTTAATTCGGGGCGTAATTACGCCCCGCAGTTAAGCCGTGTGAACATAGCCTAAGAGAGCTGCTGGAAATCACTATATTGAGGGCAGAAGCTTCTGTGGGTCATGTACTTTATACCCCCCGTACCAGGTAAATAGGAAATAGGATCACCCTCACCTGATCCCAAAGTAACCGCTCATTCTGGCACAAATAAAGAGCAGTACCGAACATGTAGTACTGTAGAAGTGCTAATAGACCTCTAATCCATGCATGCACTTTACTAATGTACCAGTAAAATATTCATTTTAATTGTCTGGATCTTCCATCCCTCACATGTGCTGCAGACAAGCAGGATCTGTAACGTGTGTGATTTGAAGATCCAATGTCCCAGGAAAGACCATTGTGTGTTGGAAATATTGTATCTTGAGGCCATTGTAGCTTGATGGACTATTGTGTAGTGATTTAGATTTCTGGAGAAGGGTTGTTAATCCAGAGATTGATCCCAAATGCCAGATTTTTCCCTAAAATGAGGGCAATTGACTACTACCACACAGGGTTTTTTTTTTGCCTTCCTCTAGATAAACATTGTAGGATAATAAGCTGAACTGAATGGACGTATGTATTTTTGTTAGCCTTACAAACTATAACTTTGTAAAATATATACGGACAAGCGTTCTCTGCTTGTCACCAATATGGCTTCCTGGTGACAAAGTTGCTAGAAGAATGCGTAATAAGACCAATAGTACTCAAGCTGCAGCATTACACATTATTAATCAGTTCCGGACAGCCGGAAAACTGATAAGATAAGAGGCGCTCACAGGGAGAAACAAGGATCCGAAGCATTAACACTTGGGGCCACATGTGTGAAAAGTGTTCAGGTCTAAAACTCACTTTGTTGCCCATAGCAACCAATCAGAGAGTGCCTCATTTTTCCAGAGCATTATATTAAATGAAAGCGGCGCTCTGATTGGTTACAATGGGAAACAAAGTAAGTTTTAGACCTAGACCGTTTTCATACATGTTGCCCTTAACCTTTCCTTCTTTAGCCGCAGCGTCCTTGCAGGCAGCAGGGTACTCCGAACAAAAACACCGCGCCATGAAAAATGTTTCAGTATTTCTGATGAGAGGAATGAGCTTCATCAATTGCAATTATTTTTTTTCAATAAATATCAAGGTTGACCTCAACTTTGGCTAAGTTTTCAATATTTGCTCTCTATGTATTTGAGTTTGACACTCCTGTGTTAGGGGAACAACTGGAAACACTGGAGTTCTGATGGCGCTAGTGACGGTAGTGGTGGGACAAGCGAATACTGTGTTTTTGTTTTTGCTGTTTGGTGTGTGTGTTTTTTTTTTTTTTTTTTTTTTAATCTGGACAAACCTTTTAATGCATTCCTGCCTTGCACAAGGGTTTTCAGAAATATTCAAAAACCCCTGCAAGTCCCTGCTATTTCTTCTTTTCTAAAGTAAATGTTTTTCTTTTAGCTTTCATTAATCTAGTTAAAGTGGAATTTAACTTTTTGGAAAAACAATTTGCACACGTGTATATCCTGTTTTAGGATTCAGCATTATTTTACTTGCCACCCTGGAGCAGTTCTTTAACCCCGTTTGGGTGGGGTTTTCTTTGGGGAAAGGGGTTTTTTAACTAACGGTGTTATGTATAGCCAATTGTTTTGCCAGAAACTTAGTAGGGGGTCTGGGTTTTGGGGGACTTTTTTTTTGATCCCAGGGACGGGGATCCCCAGTCACTCTTGATTATAATGTAGGGGGGCAATTTGAAAAAAGGGTGGGAAAAAATTCAATTGGGGCAGGTTTCCTCAAAACCCTTTTAGACCGGGGGCCGTTTCCCCGGTCCCCCAGACCAAATTGGGGAAAAGGGGCCCAAATATAGTTTTTAAAAAAAGTTTTACTTTTTTGGGTCGTTTCAAATTTTCAGTGGTACCCCCTTTTTTTATTGGCCCAGCAGGTTTTTAGGTGAATTTAGGGCCCCCGGGCCCGAAATAGGTTGGGAAAAAGGTCCCCCCGGGGGCCAGGGAAAAACCCCCCAGGGAGAATAAGGGCCCCCGGCAGACGTAGGTGGAATAAGGGCCCCCCGGGGACGTAGGGGGGAAAAAGGTCCCCCCGGGAGCGTTTGGGGGGAAAAGGTCCCCGGCAGACGTAGGGGAATAAAAGGGCCCCCCCGGGGAACGGTTGGAAATTTGGGGGAATAGGTTTCCCCGGCAGACGTAGGGGGGAATAAGGGCCCCGGCGAGTAAAGGGGGAATAAGGGGCCCCCCGGCAGACGCTAGGTGGAATTAGGGCCCCCGGCAGACGGGGGTTAAGGGGGACTTGGAAAAAAGGGCACCCCCGGGAGCTTAGGTGGAATAAGGGCCCCCCGGCGGGAGGGAAACCCCATAGGGGGAATAAGGGCCCCGGCAGAAGTAAGGGGGGAATAAGGGGGCCCCCGGCCCGCAAATTAAGGGAATTAAATTTTAAAAATAAAAAAGTGAATCAAATATTACCTGGCTCCCGCCGCTGTTTGCTTTCTCTTTTCCCCCGGCCCGCCCTTTTTCGGGCGGCGGGACTACCGGGCCCGGGCCGCCATGCTGCGCCGCCCTGCCCCGTGGACTCTTTTGGGGAGGCCCCATCCTTTTTCCCGCAAATCACCAGGTAATTTTGCAGAACGGAGAGCCCCCTTTTCCCCCGCAAAAAGTCAAACGTATGTTCGGTTTTTGGCGGCGCCCAAAACAGTTAGGCCCGGCGCCGCTGCCCTTCCCCCGATTTGCTAAGGGTCCTAAGGGTACCCTTTTTTGATCGGGGTATCGACTTAGGACCCTAAACGATCGGCGGAGGCGGGTAGCCGGCATCGCCCCGGGGGGACCCACTGTGGGTGGGGGGGCATTTGCAGCGGGGGGGGGTGTTGAAAGGGGGACAAATTTTCCAAAATATGGGAGGTGGGCTGTGGTGGAAAAGGGGGGAATTTTTGGTATACAAATTTCCCAGTTCGCCCCCTGCCAGGTTTACCCCCAAAACCCATATTTTTGTAAAATGTCCGCCCTAGGCACCTCCCTTTCGCTGCGAGTGTCCGCCCCCGAACTGGCCCCTTTTGTCGGTTTGGGTGCAATGACCCTTTTTTATTACCCGTCACCCGCCCAGGGGAAACCTTTTCCCCTTTAATGGGAGGTGCCCGGGGGGGGGGCCCCCCCTGACAAAATGATGTGAGGGGAGGGCCGACAGCAGGGGGCCGGCCCTTTTAGGGCACAGAAACCCGGGGGGGACTGCGGCTCTTGCCGCTGCCACCGCCCGGTTTTTCCCCCGGGGGGCTTCCCGGGGGGCCCCGGGCCGGGGAAAAAAAACCTTGGCGGGCCGTTTGTTTGAGGACCCCTGACTTGGGGAGTATAATGGAATTTAAATTCAATTCTTTAGGGAAAATTTAAGCTGTTATTTCTAAATTTTCAAAGGGTTTTGGGCAATAGGAATTTGGGGCTTTCATTTATGGTTCATTTTTTCCAAAAATTTTGAAGGGGAAGATGTGCTGATCATTGCCGGGGCCTTTAATTTTGTTAAGGTTGCTGGGAAACAGATGGGGGATTTTTTATTTTTTTTTTTTTTTTCCCAAAAAAAACCATAAACTTTTTTAAAGAAGTTAAAATTTTGAAAAATCAAAATTTGGGGAAAGTTGGGCTATGGGCAAAGGTGTGTAGAAAGTGACCTGACAAAGTATCATTGCAAAGTCTTAAAAAATTAACAAAAAAACATTTGAAGGTACAGAAACAGAAATAGTTTAAATTGACTAAAACATCAGGAAGATTTGGTTGCGAAAACCAAAATTTAAACCCCAATTTTTAAATCAGGTAAGTCAAATTTCACAGCTGTTTAAAAAAAAAACCCATTGGAGGGGAAAAATTTAAAAAAAAGGAAAAAAAAAAAAGAAAACCCTTTTTTGGGGGGGAGGGGGCGCCACAACACTGGGTTAAAATTATTACTGAAAAATAAAAGTGGCACATGCAGTTTTTTCCCAAAGGGTTTTTAGTTGGTGCTTTTTAATTTTTTTTCTATGTGTAAAGGTAGTTTGTAAAATGTAGCATTAGGCTATGGGCAACTGGGAGGTTTAGCCATATGACATTAAGATTGCAATGTTGCCCCGATTTTCAAAAGGTGGGATGCGAGTAGGCGGAACCCGGGTATGGTACCCTTTTTTCTCAGGTAGAAAAAAGGGGGGGGCAAAGGAAAGGTTTTAGAAAAGGGGGGAGAAATTTTTTCCCTTGAAGGGGAAAAAATATGCCTTAATTTATTGGGCAGTTGTCCTGCTGAAAAACGCTGTAATTTATATTTTAAATTTTGGGGTTTTCCCAAACCCGAGAGTTTGGATTTGTGACAGCTACAGTGTTACGGTTGTTGACTTGTGGATTTTTCTTTCCTTTGGGCTACAAATTTTCCCAGCTGTACCCGTAATCCTCTGCTGTGTATTAGAGGCTTCTTTAAAAAATTTAAGTTTGTGGCCCAAAAAGTTGGGAAAAATGGGGAGTACAGAAAATTTCTGGTTTAAAATTATTTTTCAAAATTTAAAAACTTTTCCTAATGAACGAATTTCCCCCAACCAGGGGGGTAGAAAGCAGGGCCCCAAGGAAAGGGAAATTTCCTTTTTTAGGATTTATATTTTTTTGCCCCGGACTTGGAAAAAAAACCCGGGGTTGGGTAATTTATTTTAAAAAAACCAAGGTGGGGTAAACCCTTTTTTTGGGGGAAATTTTGTGTTCTCCGGGTATTTTTTATTTTTGCTGTTATTCTCGACCAAAAAGGGGTTTTTTAAGGAGTTTTTTGGGAAAAAATTTTTTTTTTTAAAAAGGACCTTTGGGGTTTTAAAAGACAAAAATTACAAACAAACAAAAAAAAATACTCGGCTAAACGATTTGCTGCAATTCGGGCCCATGCTGATCTCTGATTTCTGGTCCATATCAACACACAGAAAATGGCTGAAAATACCTGCTGGGCCAATCACTGACCGCAATGAGCATAAAAATAGCGAGGAGGAGGATAGTAATGCTAAGTTTGTTTTATTAACCCAGTCTGACCACTTTAAAAAAAAAAAAAAAAATCTACCAGACTACCCCTTTAAAATACAGATCCGAAGTGGCTTGTTCTGTCAGTATGTAGTAGAGTTTTCCACCACCATTTCTATAACTTATTTTGCATGTCTTCAGTCTTTTTTCTAATTCTTTCATCATGCTTGCCATATTGGTAAGGGAGGTGCAGATGGGTTTTCGATAGGTGAGTCATAGGGATTCAGGGTATCGGGTACAGTGAAAATCTACTTCAACAATGTAAATATATTTAAAAAGTCATTTTGTTATTTTAAATAATGCTTTTACTGACACGTGTCATCTGATACATAGGTTACAAAAATGACATATCAGCGAAAACACAACCTCATTTGCTTCATTTTCTTTGAGATCTGTAGACCGTTCATTTTATAACTCATGGTAGTAAAACAGCTCCACTATATCGTTTTCAGCAGCAAAGATCTCATTCTCTTTAATCTGTGTGTCTAGAAAGATACAATTGTATGAACTTTCCATAGTTAAAGTAATTACAAACCTGAAAATAACACAACACCTTAAACATACAGGCTAAATTTCCTTCTTAGGGTGTGTTCACACAATGTTTTTCAGATCCGTTTTTGGATCTGTTTTTTGGACCTAAAACAGATCCAAAAAAACGTATCTAACAATGTGCAGTGTGATTTACATTGGTTACAATGTAAAACATGCATCGTCGTTCACACGATCGATCGCTCCTGTGTGTTTACTTGCATCTTTTCGATGTGCTTTTCGGATCCGTTTTAAAGAGAACCTGTCACATAGATTATGCTTCCCTTGCTGAGGATAGCACAAGCTAGTGTCGGGACATGCTGTTTTCCACCCACAGTTCCCTTATTCTGTGAGGATGCTTTTAGTTTTTGTGTATTTTAAAGGGTTGTTGCTAAATGATTGGGTTTTTAATTTAAAGATCTTTAAAAAAAAGCAGCTTTCCCCAATTATGTTCTTACAAATGTCCTACTGATTTTAGCTAGCCTGTTGTATTACTAACAGCTGTTCAAATTTTATAGCGCCGACGGTGTCCTTATCTTACGGCTGTCAGGTCTGATAATCACTCCTTTAAAGGGACGGTCGAGAGAAAGGCCCTCCGGCACAGAGAATGCTTTGTAGTAGAGGGAGGGGGAGGGAGGATAGGCGTTGTGTCCTGGGTAACCCTGGTGGTCCCTTGCTTCCTCCTGCTCTACTCACAGATGATGTGAAGCAGGACCGTCTGTTAATCTAATAATCAGTGTGTTTTTGGGAAATTTTACTAAAACTAATACTATACAAAAATGGAATGTGAATACTTATGTCTCCTGTATTAGGGAAACATCTGAGTATGTACACTGCCCTTGTTGTTGCCTGAGAAGGTGGAGATCCTTGTAAGCATACGCAAGGGGATATAGGAAAACTGAAATCCCTCTGCTCTATTAGCACACATTTCCCACTTATAGATCAGCCCTCCTGAAAAGCCTAGGCAGGAAAACACGGTAGAACTCTGGAGAAAAACCCCCCTCCCCCCCCCTGTATAGAAGTTCGTAGCTGCCTGTGTGCTGGGGGAGGGGGGGAGGGGAGCAGAAGAACGGGGACGAAGCCCCCCTCGTTCAATTACCGGGGACATGACAGGCTGAAAGGTAAATGAAGAACCCTTTTTTGCTCAAAATTTGCGTTTTCAGCGAAGGTTTTTAAGAGAGTCAGTTTTTTTAAAAACCCCCCCCACCTGAGGTAGCCCCGCCCCCTAACCCTAAAACTTATTACTTTGAATAGGTGGAACATGTAAATAACTGTAAAGGGGGCGGGGGGCAGCTTTGGTGGGCGGGGTTTAACCCAAATCATGAAAAAAGATTTGAGGGTAAATGCTCAAAAAAGCCAGCATTACAGGATAAGGGATCCAGTGCTGGAAACGGCAGGTCTGACACTACTTGTGTGCCCTCAACAAGGGGGGCATAACCTATGTGACAGGTTCCCTTTAAGAGTTGAAATGTCAATTCTGCTTGCGTTTTACGCAAGTGAAATCCCCATAGGAAACCATGGAGTGCGCTTTTGGAGCCCAAAAAATGGGTCCAAAAGTGCAGCATACTTTTGGGTACGTTTTGGATGCGCTTTTCAGTACTGGAAACATTCTATAATAAAAAATTTATCTAAAAAATTTATAAATTTATTATTAAAAACTTCTGTAATTTCTATAAACACCCATTCTATACTAAAAACTGCTTTTATATTATTTAAAAATATATAAAATGGTGATTTATAAGATTTAAACACGTAAAAAATGCTGTTTTTAGCGCCCTCTATTGGGCTTCTTCTGAAACACATGTAAAACGCTGTTGTAGCGCCGTCTGTTGGGCTTCTTCGGAAACACATGGAAAATGCTATTATAGCGCCCTCTATTAGGCTTCCTCTTACACTACTACTTAACCACTTTCCACTCTAAGTGAAAAATGTAGGTCATTAGGTTATAAAGTTAAAAACAGTTCTTCTAGATCAAATAAGACCGCTAGGGGCCAATTTAGTATATTGCACTAAAGATTCTACCTTTTCAAACTACAACGTGTGTGTGTGTGTGTGTGTGTGGTTGTTGTGTGTGTGTGTGTGTATATTGAAAAAACGGATCCAAAAACCCATGCAAAACACATCCAAAAAAGCATCTGCAGCTGTGTTTTTGTATAAGTTTTTTTGGATGCTGTTTCTCTTCTGGTAAAAAACTGATTCAAAACGTCATGTGAACATACCCTTATCCTCCATTTATTTTTCAACTTCCCAATTTGATTGTTGTATGTTGGTGGTACAATGTGCATAAACTCTTTTTTCTTTTCTGCAGTCTTCCCCAAACCCCCCTTTTTAAGCCTCTTTGGATCCCACATCTAAAAAATTAAATTGATTTAATTGTTTTTCATCCTGTGTATATCGCTCTGTAATAAAGTCCCTCCATTTTTTGAAGAATTTGGTGGGGGTTTATTTGTTTGCTTTTGTCTCTCCGTATCAAGTTTATCTGAGATTAAGTACAGTCTGGGTGGCAGGTTCATCTATTTTTCATGTAAACCACCCCCTATTTATGAAACCCTGGCCGGACCATTTAAAATTGGACTTCTTACCGTATGTTTCCATAACCAAATAGTTGTAAGCTCTCGAGCGGGTCAACTTGTGTCTATTTGTAAGGGTACTTTTAAGGGTTTTATGGGAGATGTTTACCCTTAAAATTTGTAAAGTGCTGCGGAATATGTTGGCGCTATAGAAATAAAGATTATTATAATTATTTTTGTTTGACCGGGATAGTAGATCATTCTCCAACCACTTTCCAAGAAGGCATCTTTTTGCAACCATTAATATTGTGTACTATTGGAAGAATACCTTGTGTCGACACCCTTGCATTGTCATCCTCACCCTCGACATGTAAAAGGATCGCACCAGGTGACATATGTAATGATCCGTTCACGTTCTATTCCAATTTTAAGTTTGGTACCCCCCCTCCGTAATTTTCCCTTTAGGGCCCAACCATAAGCCATAAAATAAATCCGTGTTACTCTCTTTTACATTTGGGACAAGAAGTGATACCTCGGAAAAAGGATGGACTCGCGGGTTGTTAAAAAAAAATTTGGCGCATAAATAATCTAAATCAAGTGTCTCTCCACCTTTTAGTTTATTATGTGCTTTCTTATTGTGTGCCATCCTTGGAGAATTATGGGCACAATATTGTTTTATTAAGTCACCACCTCCATAGGGCAAACAAACTATTAGATTCTGTATGCATACAGTGAAGGAAACAATTATTTGATCCCTTGCTGTTGTGAGGTTTGCCACGACAAAGACATGAACGTTTTAAAAACTTTAATTTTAGCATTGAGAGGGGAAAAATTTTCCCAAAATAAACCCAGAAAATCCATTGTATAAATTATATAAATTTTTTGCATTTTTCAGTGAGAAAAAAAAGTATTTGTAGTTGGCAAACAAGCTTAATATTGTTGGCAAGACAGCAGTCAGACATTTTTTTGTGTTTATGAGGTTTGCGACTGTCAGGAGGGTTTTTTTGGGTTCACTCTTCTTTGAGATCATCTCTAAAATTTTTAAGTTTTTTAGGGTGTCGTTTGGCAACTTGGAAATTCAACTCCCTTGTAAAATTTTCTTGGGAATAAGGTTGGAGATGACTAGGCCAACTTGACCTTAATGTGCTTTTTGAGCCACCTTTGTTGCCTTGGGTGTATGTTTTGGGTCTTTCTTTTTTGGGAAAACCAGCCAAAACCCCTTTTTAAAGTCCTGGCGATCTTGCAGATTGTCAGGACATTGGAACCTGTGATTTAGCAGAGAAAACCCCAAAAAACATAAAGTTTCCACCTCCCTGCTTGACAGGGGACGGTGTTCTTTGGGTCATAGGCAGCATTTCTCTTCCTCTAAACACAGTGAGTTTATTTTCTGTTGTATGAAATAAGTGGCCATCTTTTTCTATCCCTTTTTATTTTTCAAAATTTTAAAGCACTTCTTTTCTCTGCTTATAACAAAGAGCAGGGAGTGACATCACCATGGTTGGGAGAGCTCACTCCCAGCAGACTAATCATCTCTAACATGATTAGCTAATCTTGTTAGGGAAAATTGGTCTTCTCTAGTCAGGTAACCATAGAAACCTGTGTGCACTCAGAGCAGATAAAATCTCTTCTCTCACAACTAAAGTAAAATCAAGAGACCAATGTAGTCAGGAAAAATCTTCAATTGCCTGTCCCTGCAGCCTAATCTTTGTAGTGAAAAACCCCTTTAAATCCTTTAATAAACCTGTTTATTTCTTTCATTCTCTTGTTTTACTGTATACAGTATTTTATACAGGGTAATGTTTGTTAAAAAAACTTTTAAAAAAAATTGTGGGGGTTTTGGGGGTGATGGAAGGGGATTAATGATTTTTTCAATTTCATTTCTAGGGGGGACATTTGCTTTGACAAAAGGCTTTGATTTGGTAAGATCACGGGAAAAATTAATCTCCTATCTCAAGGTACTACTGTGTTTCATTTCGAAATCTATTTCGAGGCCATTCGGAGTCTGGGTCTTTAGAGAGGTTCTTTCACTTTATAATGTCTTTTTATTTATTATATATAGAATAGGAAACATTTTTTTTTGTAATATACATACATTAAAAATTTACTCTAGGTCCTATTATAAAAAAAAAGAAATCCCCACTTTCCCGTCCTACTAATGGCTGCCATGGATTATGTGTAAGGAAAAAAAAGTCATGTGACCATGTTTCCCGGTAACAATTTTTAAATTTTGAGGAGCAGAATTTCAGTATTAATACCTCTACCCGTGTTTAGGTTATCGTGGTAAAGCCACTCACAAACCTGTTTTTACAATTTATTTTTTATAGTTACCATATTATTAATAATTACTCCACCATTATTCCTATTCAGTGTCCCATAGATGTCATGTAACCCTGTTACTAACTGAATTCCAGGAGGTCATGTGTCTAACATGTGTTTAATTCATACAGCTATTGCATGAGAGCCATTACATGGGCAGGAATATGGGATGTTCAGTGGGGTGGGGGGTGTGTTTTTTTTGTTTTTTTTTTTCCCTCTTTCTATTTCTACTTTGGGGTCTACTGCATTTATATAAAAGAGGTACGTAAGCAGAACTTAAAAAAAATTGTGATCCCCCCCCCCCCTCGTCCCCCGTAATAAACATAATAAATAAAAACACAACCCCTTTAACTGGTATATCTAGAATCATTCTCTTTTGTTTAATTTATAGTTCAAATCCTCTCCTGTTTTTAACAGGATTGTGATATTTTTTAGTGTGCTAATACACCGAGTAATGATTGCTTTTCTAAAGTTATGATAATGTCGGTATATGTGAATTTTGAGTTTCTTGCTAGTCCTACCCCCATATGAAAGCTCACATAGATAACTCTTGGCCGGTTTGGTAATACTGTACAGTCATGGCCAAAAGTTTTGAGAATGACACAAATATTATATTTTCACATGATCTGTTGCCCTCTGGTTTTTATGTGTGTCTGTCAGATGTTTTTATCACATACAGAAATACAAGTGCAATCATATTATGATTAACAAAAGCTTTAATTGACAGAATGAGTTAATGCATCAAGTCAATATTTGCAGTGTTGACCCTTCTTCTTCAGGACCTCTGCAATTCTTCCTGGCATGCTCTCAATCAACTTCGGGACCAAATCCTGACTGATAGCAGTCCATTTCTTGCACAATCAATGCTTGCATGTTGTCACAATTTGTTGTTTTTTGTTTGTCCACCCTTCTTTGATGATTGACCACAAGTTCTCAATGGGATTAAGATCTGGGGAGTTTCCGGGCCCATGGACCCAAAATCTCTATATTTTTTTCCCCTGAGCCATTTAGTTATCACCTTTGCTTTATGGCAAGGTGCTCCATCATGTGGAAAAGGCATTGTTGATCCCCCAAACTGCTCTTGGACGGTTGGGAAAAGTTGTTTCTTGGAGGACATTCTGGTTTCCATTCTTTATTCATGGATGTGTTTTTAGGCAAGACTGTTAGAGAGCCGATTCCCTTGGCTGAGAAGCAACCCCACACATGAATGGTTTCTGGATGCTTTACAGTTGGCATGAGACAAGACTGGTGGTATCGCTCACCTTGTCTTTCTCCGAACAAGCTGTTTTCCAGATGTTCCAAACATTCGGAAAGGGGATTCATCAGAGAAAATGGGCTTTACCCCAGTCCTCAGCAGTCCACTCCCTGTACCTTTGGCAGAATATCAGTCTGTCCCTGATGTTTTTTTCTGGAGAGAAGTCTTCCCTTTTCTGCCCTCCTTGACACCAGGCCTTTGCTCCATGAGTCTCCGCCCCACAGTGCGTGCAGAATGCACTCACACCTGCTGCTGCCATTCCTGAGCAAGCTCTGCACTGCTGGTAGCCCGATCCCAAGCTGAAACACTTTAAAGAACGGTCCCGGCGCATGCTGGTTTTCTTTGGGGGCCCTGGAGCCTTTTTGGCAACAATGGAACCTCTCTCCTTGAAGTCCTGGATGATGCGATAGATTGTTGACTGAGGTGCAATCTTTCTATCTGTGATACTCTTCCCTGTTAGGCCCGTTTTTTTTGCAGTGCAATGATGACTGCACGGTTTCTTTAGAGAAAACCCTGGTTAACAGAAGAGAAACAATGATGCCAAACACCAGCCTCCTTTTAAAGTGTCCAGTGGTGTGATTCTTACTTAATCATGACAGATTGATCTCCAGCCCTGTCCTCATCAACACCCACACCTGTGTTAATGGAGCAATCACTGAAACGATGTTAGCTGGTCCTTTTAAGGCAGCCCGCAATGAAGTTGAATGTGTTTTGGGGGAAAAGTTCATTTTCTAGGCAACTATTGACTTTGCAATTAATTGCTGTTAAGCTGATCACTCTTTATAACATTCTGGAGTATATGCAAATTGCATTATAAAACCCGATTGCAGTAGACTTTGTAAAAAAATTAACATTTGTATCATTCTCAAAACTTTTGGCCATGACTGTAGTTCTCTAATATCTGGATCATTTTTTAAAATCAATTCTTCTCAATTTCGTTTTTTTCTTATTATTCGCTCCTTTTAAATAACTTGTGATAAAATGGTACCTCTCACTCAGATTTGTTTTGCGACATAAGCTATGTGTTTTGTCTGCAGCTTTATCTCTGGTCTGGTGCACTATGCAAAGTTAGAGTCATTTGAGAAAATGCTTTGGAGGGCATGTAAAGGCCACACCATCCTGACCTACCGGGAGCTAGATGAGCTTCTGAAGAACCCTGAAACAGTGAGTTATTGACGTGCTATTTCATGAAAGACTTAGAAGTTATTTTAGAGTGTGTGATTTGATTATCACAAAATAAATCAGATATATTGAGTGTGACAAAAATCCACTTATTAAAACAAAATTTGGTTCAAAATAAACCTCTCTAGATACAATTTTCATCTTAGTCTTTTGTTCACATCATAAATATATCTTGGTACCTGCTGAAACATAATTGGACATCTACCGCATAGCTGCTGTGTAGCCAAAGACTAAAACAGAGCTAACTTGGTAAGCAAAACGTGCGTTAGCTGTTTTGTTGGGTAAGCGGGATCATAATCATATGAATTTTCTTTGTTATAATTGCGCTTTCTTAGGAACATTCTATTACTTTGGGTCTTTTCCTGGGAATTTGAGCGGTATGTGTGTTTTTATAAATACACTTTGCTCTTTTTTTTTTTTCCTGGGACTGACTTATAATTGCAACATCATCATGATTTCTGGTATTTTTTTGCTGTTATATATTTAGTTTGATCCTGCTTCTCCACCATTTCTTTTGGATCTTATGTCTGCTGTTTTACATATGTTTTTACTATTTCTAAAAAAAATCATTTATTATTTTAGGTTTATTGTTCTTTGGATGAAAGAGCACATTTTTGGGTTATTATTAAAGGGGTTTTGCCACGATGTAGTGTTGATGTGGGATCCTCCAAAATGGGTAGTTAATCACTTTTCTAAATATATGGATTTAAAAAAAATGAAGCCCGCGGACATTGCCGTCACCCGTTTGTTTCCACGTTTCTTAGACACACCAAAAACTGGCTGGCTGATCGGCCCCGTGGTGTTTGCACTTTTTTTTCTGATGCAGGGAACATGAACCAGCTTGCAAGGGCTTGGAGAAAGACCTTTTTAAATTTTGGGATAGAAAGTCCCTTGGTTGTAATGTGATTATTTGAGTAAACATTTTTACACGAACCCTGTTCTCTCTGTGTCACCCCCCCCCCCCCCTCTATCCCCTGAGCTGCATCCTATGTTTATCTTCTCTTTGAGAAATGGTAAGGAACTCACATCTTGGCAAAACCCCTTTAACGTAGCTAACTTACTTAAGTTTTTACTAGATTTTCGCTGTTTTGTTCGTACATTCTTTATTAGTGGGACAGCATAACTTCCTGTCTATCTGCCGCCTTATTTTCCATGGTGCGGATTCTCATTTAAATATAAAGGAATGCAGTTTAGAGGTGGAATTTACACAGATTTCAAAATAGGATGCAGATGGGTTTGGCACCCAAATCCACACGACAATCTGTTGTGTGAATGGTTAATACATCTGGATTGTAGTTAGCCTTGTTTCAGTAAGAGTATGTTCACACATCGTTTGTTAAATATGTAATACGTACCCCAATGTGTATTTAATCATGTTCAAGAGTGATTATATTGATTTCAATGTAAAATATTTATCGCTGTTATGACTATACATGTTTGACATAAATTTTTGTACTGCGTAAAACAGATGCATTCAAATAATTGACATGTCAATTCTTGATCGGTTTTACTCATTGAAAAGGGATACTTTTTTGCAGTCCTAAAAACGCATCCAGAAAGTTACCATAGTTTGTGGTATATTTTGTGATGTGTTTGACGTAATAAGTTTTACGTATTGCAAAAAACGTATCCAAGACGCCGTGTGAACATACCCTAAGGCTGCGTTTACATGGCAAAGACCAAACACCGGTCGGATTTCCAACTCTTATTTGGTCTTTTTTTTTTGTCACGCAGGGTAACGGCTTTTGTCCGTGGTTTGCAGATTCAAGCCCTCCCCCTTTGCACCCACATGTTCCTGTTCCACCCGAAAACCAGGTGGAAGAATGAACATGTTCTAAGTTTTTCGGAAAGCTGGCGGTGTAAAAAACATTCTGGCGGAAAATCCGTCCATTGGGGACTGCTACATAAATTTTCCATTAAAAAATATGGGGGAGCGTTGCATGTCGGTTTTCAGACGGTTTGTAAAACCGCAAACCATCTGAAAAAACGACACACAACCTGTGCTGTGGGGACAAGCCCTAAGGGTGCTTTCACATGGTGCAGTTTTGTGGCATTATTGGTGTTTTTTCACTTGCGGAATTGCAGTGAAGTTAACCGGAATGAGCTTGCTGTTAATAGAGGTAGTTTTTCTAAATTGTTTGTAAAGGTAGAGCACAAGTAAGTAATAAATTGTTTATAATCTGCATGATTATAAACACAATATTTGCTAAGGCTATGTCTACACTGCAGTGGACAAAAAACGACCTGAAAACGAATTACTAAAAACGTTCATGAAACTGAGTTTTCTGTCCACTGCCTGTCAAAAGCAGCTGAAAAAACGTCCGTTTTTTGGTGCGTTTTTCGTTTTTTGGAGCGTTTTTTGGAGCGTCTTTGCTCTGCTTTTTAATGTATGCACAAATTAGGCCATTGGATGTAAACTACACCCTACAGGCGGAGTTAACATGTTAAGTAGTCACTTCCTTTAGATCACTGTAGCCATTTTGAGCACATTGTCCTTTGTATGCTGCTGCGTGCTACTGCTTTATTAAATTTTGCACCAGATTCTTGCACCAAAATCCACAAAAACCCACATTATCTTTGAAAACAGCAAGATAACTGTATAAGCGTCAAAATCTGTAAAGAAAAGGATTGTAGTGCCAAATTCCCAAAAAACGCATTATTGCGGCAAATTCAGTAAAAAAAAAAAAATTTTTAGTGTCGAAGCGTGATCAGTTTATTAGCGCCAAAATTTTTAAAGATATTGAATATGCCCCAAACCCCTCAAAAAGGGTTCTGGCACCAAAATCCCTAAAAAAATTATTTGCGTTTAAAAGCTAGATCACTTTATTAGCGCAAAAATCCCTTTAAAAAATTCGGATTTTAGCCCCAAAAGCCCCTAAAAAACCCGGATTCTTTCCCAAAAATCCATAAACGTATTTTTGGGGTCATAAAACAAAAACTTTTTTAGGGCCAAAATCCCGTAAAAAAAAGAAATTTGTGGAAAAAAAAAAAAAAAATTCGGGGCCAAAAAACCAAAAAAAAAAAAAAAACGCATTTCCCGGGGGCCAAAAATCCGTAAAAAAAAATAATTTTTTGTAGCAAGATAAAAATTTAAAATTCCCAAAAAAAAGTTTAGAAAAGGAAATTTTTTTCATCAAAAACTGTAAAAAAAAAAATAAATAAATATTCTGAGGGCCCAAATCTGTAAAAAAAAAAAAAAAACCCCAAAAAATTTTTACGAAAAAAAAAAGAATTGCGCAAAAAACGAAAACGACAAAACGGTCATTTTTAATTTCAAAAGGTAAAAAAAAGGACTCATCAGACACTTTATGCAATTTGAAAAGATAAAACTTTAAAAAAACCCACCCCATAGGGGGGGACCTGGGGGTCTCCTGGTTGGGGTTTTTTTTTGAAAAAAAAGCCGGGGGGAAAAAGCGACTAAAACCAAAAAACTCCCGTGCCTTTCCATAAAACTCCCTTTGGAAAATTTTCGCCCTGTCTGGGGGTTTTATAGAGGGAAGTTGCAAAAACACCATGTAAAAAAAAAAGAGCCGAAAAAAAGCTCAGTTAAAAACCCGCAGGAGTTTTTTTCAAAAAAGTCTAAAGGGCGATAAATTAAAAAGTCGTTTTTCCAGCGTTATTTAAAAAAACAAAAACCTGAAAAAAAAGGTAAAGTTTTTTAGTTCAGAGTTTAAAAGAGCCAACTCAATTGCACAAAAACCCTTTTCCCAAACAATGTAGGTAACGGACAGGAGTTTGTAGTTTTGTGGAGTTTTTAAATAAAACGGTCTTTAATAAACAGTACTGTGTACTTTGCCCCGTTAACCCCTGATGACGCCACTTTAGGTGGTGAACCATGTTGGGGGACGGGGGATTGGGAAAAATTTGGTTTTTAAGGGGAGTTGGGGCCCCCCAAAATTTGGTTACTTCCCGGCACTAAAAGGGTAAAAAAGATCATTATCAAAATTTAGGGGGACCAAACATACAAAGCCAACTATTTTTTATATAAAATAGTTTGAAAAGTACTTTATAAAAGTTGTTTTAGATTGAGACAATTTAGTGGGTGACCTTTAAAAATTTTGGTAATTGGTTTTTCCTTTTGAAAAAATGTTAATTTTTTTAATTGGGTAAAAAAACCCTTATAAAAGGAATGTTTTAAAAAAAAAAGCCCCCCTAGAAACCCATCTTCCTTAAAAGATTTTTTTTCTAAGCAGCGTTTTTCAACTCCAGTCCTTTAAAAACCCCCAACCCTTTTAAGTTTTTTCCCGGCTTTCCTTTGCATTGCACAGGTGATATAATACGTCAGTGCAAAATTTAATTTGGGGACCTACACCGGGATGAATTAAAGCCCTGGGATTCCGTGGTAGATCCTAAAAAAACCCGCCTGTTTGGGGGATCTTGGACTGGAGTATAGAAACCCGTGCTAAGCCATTGGGGGTAGCTTTTTCAACGCAGGGGTGTTTTTGGGTGCGGTTTTTTTGTGCATGAATGTCCCGCTTTAATGTTTTTTTAAGAATTTAAAAACATGTAAAAATTTCTGTTTAGCGGGCCCCTAAAAAAAGCTTCCCCCTGGGAAAAACAGGAAAATGCTCCCTTTTAGCGCCCACAAATTAAACTTTCCCCTAAACAGGAAAATGCTGGGTTTTAGCGCCCTCTTTTTAAGGCCTTTCCTCGAAAAAACAGGTAAAATGCAGAAAAAATTTAAAACGCCCCCAATTAACTTCCTCTGAAACACCCGGAAAATGCTGTTTTTATTCCCCCCTATTTGGCTTTCCTCGAAAAAACATGAAAAAAGCTGGTAGCTTCCCCCTTTTTGGGGGTTCCTAACGTAGGTTTAAATTTGGTTACTAGAGAAAACCCGTTTTTCTAAATTTATGGTTTTAAAACTGGCGGCCCCCCACTTTTGGAAACAAAAACCCCATCATTTTCCACTTTTAAAAATTTTACAAATCATGATTGGGGTTTTTTTTGTTTCCCCAAAACTGGAGGGCCTTTTTCCAGTTTGACACCTTTTTTTCTAAAATCAACATGAGACCCAAGGGGCGGGTTTTAGTTTTTACACTTCAAATTTTAAACCAACTTTTTTTTGGTGCGCTTTTTTTTAACAAAAGGGGGATCCAAAAAAGTAAACCCCCAAATATGTTTCGCTTTTGGAACATTTTTTACGGGCTCCAAAAGCAAAACCCCCAAATTTTTTCCCATTTTGGGGGGGTTTCACTTTGGTAAAACACAAGTAGAATTACACTTCAATTCTTTAAAAAATAACTTAAAAGCGCCCTTGAAAAAACGGCTCAGAAAAAAAGTTGGTGAACAAACCCCCAAAAAGTCAGAAAATAAACACAAAAATTTTTTTACCACAAAACCTTTCCAAAAGCTTAGGAAAATTAAAAAAGACTTTCCCCGTTTAATAAAGTCCCAACCCTTTAATCTTTTGGGGATACTGTAACCGGAAAAACTTTCACCAAAACGGGCCCCAAAACCCACCGTTTTTAAAGCAACCTTTGTTAAATCGGGGATCCCCATTAAAGGGAAGGCCCCCCTTCAGTCAGCATTTTCATTTCCATTTGGCTTGACAGCATGAATAGTAAAAAAGAACTAAACCCCCCTTGTCAGTCATTTTTATGGGGTTTTTTCTGCTTTTTGTACAGTTCATGAAATCTTACAGAACACTGGGTTAAAATTCTGTTTGTTTTCTGTAACTTGGCTGTGGATTGTCGATTATAAGTTGTTTATTGGTAAACTGGTTGTATTTCTAAAATAGGGGAAAAACCAACAAAGTGGTTCGTTTTTGTAGTCTCTTACTGGGGAGAACAAATAGGACAAAAAGTCAAAAAGATCTGTGACTGGTGAGTAAAATTTTATTTGGGGGGGTTTTACAAAACAACATTATAATGTCCAAAAAAGACTTGTTTACTTAGGCTGATGTGGACAAAGAAACCCCACCCTTTTCAAAAAATTTTTAAATGGGGGGGTTTTAAGGGAACCGGTTAAAATTTAAATTTCATTTACGAGGAAAAAATTTTTAAAGTAATGTTTTTAAAATTTTTAAACTACTAAAACTAGTGGGGCCTTTTAATTTTGATTGTATTGCTGGACTTTCTAATTTTGGAAAAAAGGGAATGGGAAAGACCTTCTTTTTTTTTTTCAATTTTCCATTGCCATAAGTAAAACCTTTCCCAAACCTTTGCCTGAAGACAGGGGGAAAAAATTGGGAAACTGGGCTGAACACAAAAATTAAAACCCCCATTCGGTGATTAAAGGCTGCTAAACCCCCTTCAAATTAACGGTTTCAAACAATTTGGGTTTTTAAGGCCCCAAAAGCTTTAAACAAACAGAAATCAAAAATCAATCTCTCCTTTTGTTGGTTTGGGATGTGTGGGGGTTGGTTTATAATTTTATAAATTAAAATATATATATGTATAAAATAATTAAAAAAATCGGGTTCCCCTTTTTTTAAAAAGGGCCCTTCTTTCAGTTTAAAAGTTTAAAAAAAAATTTAAGGGGTTTGGAGCCCACTGGTGGGGGTTAAAAAAATTTTTGTGCTTTGTTTTTTCATTCTGCTTACATAACTGATTTAACCTGGTAAATATAAACCCTGAGAAAAAATGATACAAAAACCCCCCCAAAATCTAAAAAAAAAAAAGCAGTTTTCTCAAAAAACTCGCTGTTGTCACCAAAAACTAACTTTGTATCCTTATGACTGTTTTGGTTTTACAGGAATTTTTAAAAAATAGTGTTTGCAAGGCCCTTAACATACATTTACAAATCGCAATTTTTTTAAAGGAAATGGGGAAAAAATTTAAAAAAGCGCTTTTCCCAAATTCATTTTTTGGAAAAACCAACCAGAATTTCTAAAAATTTAGCCCATTTAAAAACCCAAAGCAAAATTTTTTCAGCCCCCTTATCAAACCAAGATCAAGTGAAAAACAAGGCCAGGGCAGCCAAAAAAAATTTAGTCAAAATAATGAAAATATTCTGCAACAAAGTTTTTAGTTTGCTAACCTAAAACCAATATGTCCGGGAAAAATAATCTAATGGGTTCTGTACCAAAAAAGGGGTTTCCACAAACATAAAAGTTAAAACCCCAAAAAAAACCCATTTAAAAAAATATCAAAATCTTTTTTAAAAAATACCTGATCACAAATAAATAACAAACCCCAAAAAAAATACCCCAAAAAAATAAATTCATACAACAAGAAAAAAAAAACCTTTTATAAAAAACCCCGAAAAAATAAAAAGTATTTAACACGGAGATCCATGGTACATCCACAAAAAAATAATTTTTCCTACTGAAAAAACCCCCTCCCTAATTTTCATAAATAAGAGGAACGACCGACTGGGACCCCGGGCCCCAAAAAACCATACCCAAGGGGAAGGGTCCACAATGTTTAAAAAGAGAAACCAGCTGTCACAAAACCCCTGGCTTTAAACATTTTTCATTTTTGGACCCCTTTTCCCCTCGGTTGGGATTTTTTTGGGACGGTTTCCAAATCTCGGGTTTCCCCTTATTTATGCATTAGGAACGGGTGTTTTTTTATGTATCAATTACTTTTTTGTGTGGGGTTACCCTGGATCTCCCGTTCATACTTAATTTTTTTATCTGGGGGTTTAAAAGGTTTTTTCTTGTAAATTAAAAAAACCCTTGGTGGGAATTTTTGTGGTGGTTTTTTTAAATTTTAAACATGTATTTTTAATAAAGATTTTTTATACTTTTTTAAATTTGGGTTTTCTTTTTTGTCGGTTTTTCCCAATAGTTTTTAGTTTTTTTCCTAAAGTAAAAAAAAAAAATTTCTACCCCTTTTGGGAAAAATATTAGGATCCCTATTTTTTATACAATATTATAACAACAGTGGTCCTTCCTGGGACATTTGTATGTTAGTTTTTGGGGGTTTTAACATACAATGTCCCCCGACACTGGGAATCTGGCCCATGTGATTGATGGGAAATCCCCACATTTATCCTGAACATTTTTTCTTTTTTAAAAAATCTTAAAAAGTCAATTTCCTCTGTATTGGGGTCTTTTAAACCTCTCTACGTAAAAGTGTGAAAACAATTTTTTGTCTGCCTTTAAAAGTGTCAGGGCGAGCCCTCCTTGGGGACCAGGGGAAGGGGGGACCCATATTTTTTCCCCCTCCCGTTGTTTAAATTAAATTCACACCCAAAAACTCTTATACCCAAAAAGAAAGTGATTTTCCAGCGCCCCTTTCGCGGGTTTAAGGGAAGAAATTTTCTGTTCCGGGAAAAGTTTCACTTTGCTTTCTTTTTTTACATTTTATTTGGGGATAACATTTTTGGGGGTTTCCCAACCAATTACCTGTCTTTAAAGAGTTTTGGTTTTTTAAAATACAGTGGCAACCTTTAAAACCAAATTAAAATTGTACGTTTGAGAACCACTTTTAAAATTTTTTTTTTTTTTTTGGTTTTCCTTTTTTTTTTTTGGTTTTTACTCCCCATGCCCCTTAGTTTACTTTACATGCATACTAAAATTTTTTTTTTGCCAAGGCAAACCCTTTAAAAACAACAGTTCCCCTAGCTGTAAAACACTAAAACGTAACCTTTTATTTTTTTAAGGGAAATCTTAACCTTATAGAGGTTTTAAAAGCTCTACATAATAAAATTTCGTTTTTTGTTTTTAAAAGCTAGAGAAATGATCGATTTAAATTTTCCAAGGCAAAATATTTAAATATAGTGATCAAAAATCACTTTTGTTCTCTTGCAGATTCCCATTTTTTTTTGGAGACTATTTGCCCTGCATACATCTTCATTTAGGTGATTAACCAGACAGATGATTATTTAAGACAAGTCCTCTTCAAGGCATCAGAGTCTATCTACAAGTGGGTTATTCAGATCAAGAAGATGAAGGCAATTTATCACGTGATGAATCTTTGTAGTTTCGATGTTACCAATAAATGTTTAATTGCTGAAGTTTGGTGTCCTGTAACAGATCTCCAGAAGCTGAAAAGAGCTCTTGAGGAAGGCTCGGTGAGATATTTTTTATTTTTTAAGAACAAACAATGACCTTTGGCAGTTACTTTGATATCCAGGGCAGTATATATATGTAATGCTGAATTTTATTTCTTTTTCACATTAAACAGAGAAAAAAGTGCTGCTTCTGTCCCCTCCTTCATAAATCGTATTCCAAGCAATGAGACTCCACCAACATTGATACGTACAAACAAATTCACTGCTGGCTTTCAAAACATAGTTGATGCATATGGTGTGGGGAATTACAGAGAACTAAATCCAGGTAGGTCTCACACATAACACAGTTTAGTTTTCATTACTAGGACCTCAACAGCTAAGTCCTCAAATACCCTTTTAGCCACTGGGGTTGTCAATAATTTAAAAGGGCATCCCTTTATTTTTTTCTTCTTAAAAACAGTACAATATCTGTGCATATGGTTTGTCCTATATCACAGCTCATTGACATTAAAGTGAATGGAGCGGAGCTGTAGTGCTGGATAGGGCATATGGACCTACATGGCACTATTTCTTACAAACTGGCTTTTCTTTTTCCTAACAAATGAACCTCTTGAAAAGGGGTTTCCCATGTTTGACGTTTACAGAATATCCTGTGGAGATGCCATAAATGTATGATGGATACAGATCCTACCTCTACAACTTATCACTATAATGGGGTCCCTGAGTCCCCCAACCTTCGACTTATCTGTGAATGTAGAGATTATCACATGTGCGTAGCTCTAGTCACTGTTATGTACGTTCCATATGCCCATCTATTTTTGGAACTTCAATAGAAGTGAGGAGAGCAGGGTAGGCACTTCTCTTATGTTTATCAGATAAGATGTAGTCTGGGGACCTCCATTATGGATATAGGTGTGGATGTGACCCCTGTGTGTCCAGACATTTATAGCATATCCTGTGGCTTAAAATGTTTCAGAATGGTGAAAGTCACCTTGAACTATTATTATTTTTTTTTTCTTTTAATGAGATGCAATAAAGATTAAAGTTTTGTATTTTCTATTGGTGCTGGATTAAAACTCATGTTAGGATAGTATCCTGTAGATATGAGTTAAGGTAGGAATACTTCTTAAACTATTTTTATTAGTTTTTAGCAGGTAATACGAACATAGTTGAAAAGGCAGATTTATGAGTCCAGATAACAAATGAAATACATATATTATCCAGAAATACCAGCATTTAAATGTTACCACACTTGTAGCAGATGACACCATTTAGAAATCACATCAGTGTTACAAATGTGCAACCTCTGTGTTAATAAGGGTATGTTCACATAGCGTAATTACACCGCGCATTTCACTGCGTATTTGCGCTTTAATAGGGCTGAAATCCGCGCTGCAATTATGGTAATTCATAACTCTCATAGAGAACTATGAATTACTTCTCGTCTCCCCGGCATAAAATACGATCGTATGTTACGCCCGGGGAGAGAAGTGACATGTCAATTGTTAGCGGTGCTTACCTGACACTGATAATGCAAGTGAATGGGGTCGGCCCCACCATGCTTTAGAAGTACGCGCTGGACAGTACATACTTCTAAGACGCACGACGTATTGCGCGCACGTACAGTACGCGCCCCAATATGTCGTGTGAACATATCCTAAGGGTCCAGAATTTAAAAAAAAAAAAAGGAATGGCTCTTTGGAATCTCTACACTGTTTTCGTACGGCCTTCGTCTGAACAGGATGGACGTGAACAGCCCTGAATGGTGATATAAAGCAGTGGCATGTGACTGCTGCAGCCAGTCAACAGCTCAAACTGATGTCCCGTTTGGCTGGAAACAAACAGAAGAAGGGGTGGGGAGGAGTCTCGCGGAACCCAGTGCTGGGAAGGAGAGGTTGAAAAAGTGTGTGTAATAAAATAAATATGTATATATGTATATATATATATTATATATATATAGTATATATATATGTATAGAAATATATAAGTATATATATATTATTATTTTACTTTATAGTATTTAATTGCTTTACTTTACATTATTATAGGTTGATGCAATAACCCCTTTTTTCGTTTCTTCATATAACAGCTGCCTACACAATTATCACATTCCCTTTTCTGTTTGCTGTGATGTTTGGAGATTTTGGACATGGCATTATAATGGCTCTTTTTGCTACGTTCATGGTTTTATATGAAAACAGTCCAAAATTGAAGCGTGCACAAGATGAAGTAAGACATTCCTTAATTTAAAATGATCTTTGGATAAATCTAAAACTTTCTATTTAATATCTTTAGTTCACAATAAGGAGGCTGTAAACATAAGTATGCTTAATAAAGGATTAACTTTTGACTAGTCAGTCACAGATCAGAAGTTTTGATTGGTTGGGGTCCGGGTGCTGAGACTTTAACCAGAATGAAGGGGAAATAGTTTTCACTTTAACGTGTCAGAACGTTCTAAAAAGCATATATACTTAAAAATATTTTTCCAAAAAAACAAATTAAAGCCACTTTCTTGTCATAAAATATTGTTATCAATGTGACCATTAAGGCCCCTTTTGTATGACCACTTGATGGACGTATGTCTTTTTTTCAACCGTAAGAACTATGTAACCTGTTAACCTTGCAGCATGGGCTGAGCACAAGAGGGGCATTCTAAACACAATACATTAAGCTTTGTTCCACACTCTTTGCTGTGTCGTCCGTAATAATTGGATACCTTTTTGATCTTTCTGTTCTATGTAATAGATTATTAGGACCTTTTTTGAGGGCCGTTACATAATTTTGCTGATGGGACTCTTCTCAATTTATACTGGGTTTATCTACAATGACTGCTGTTCAAAGTCCGTTAACATATTTGGCTCTAGATGGAATGTCTCGGCAATGTTTCGAGAAGGTGTCTGGAAGTGAGTATATCTTTTATATGTATATTGGCAAGTTTTAATTTCTTTGCCTTAGCACTGTTGAATTGTACATCTGCCTTGTTTTATATACAGTTTCTCCTTAAATTACAATCTGAATTGGTTTGGGGGAGGAGGGGAATCATAGGAAGTTGAAACTACTATAACTTGAAACCATAACTTTTATGGAAAGCTAATAATTGACTCCAAAGACCTAAAATGTCAAAATAATTTAAAATTAAGACTTAAAAACAAACAAGCAAAACAAAAATATAAGTCGTTAAGTAGAAAAGCCTGAAAAACATTTAGGGTATATTCACACGGCTTATTTCGGCGTGCATTTCGCTGCGTATTACGCTTTATGCGTGGCGAAATGCGCGCCACAATTAGGTAATTCATAGCTCTCATAGAGAGCTATGGAATACGCGTCCTCTCGCTGCACGTACAATATAATCGTATTGTACGCACGGGGAGGACTGACATGTCGTTGTTGGCAGCACTTATGTGCTGCTGACATTAAATGTCAATGGTTCCCAACACCACCTCCCCCCACTCCCCACTTTGGAATTACGTGCTGGTTCCGAAACACATGGCATATTGCGGCGCATACTAGAAGTGCCTTAGAAATTTATGAATAGCTCTCCATATTGAGTACTGGAGCTTCTTTAGGGTTATTTACAATGTACTAGAAAAAGAGCTGCTGTCACCTATTCCCTAATGGAGCGGATCATCCTAGAAGAGGTAAATACCTAAAAAAAAACAAAAACAAAAAAACCCCCAACATATACTTTATGGCAGAGCTAATGGACAGTCTATTAATGTTTACACTTTTGTAATATGGTATTATTCATGCCGATTGGCTGGCTCTTCCAATTAATCACATGTGCTACGGATCAGCAGTGTCAGTGGCATTGCATGTTGTGTGGTTTCAAGTTTCCATGTCCCAGAAAAGACCATTGTATGGTGAAAATATTGTGTCCTGAGACCACTGTAGCTTGAGTGAATACTGTATTTCTAAAAAAATTGTTATGATGACCAACCCAAATTACCTTGAAAAATGGAAAAGGGTTCCCAAAAAAAAAAAAAAAAAAAAAAAAAAAAATTTTTTTTTTTTTTTTTTTTTTTTTTTAAAAATGGTAATTCTTGGGTTTGGGTCCTTCAAAGAATTGGCCATTATACTAGGATACGATTTGGAAAATAGAAGTCTGTCAGTAAAAATCTGGTTTAGATCAAAAAAGGGTGGAAAGTTGACTGATCGTCGTTCTCTGAGAACTGTGGTTTTACCGTAATGAACAGGGGACGGATTGGAGCCGTACTGAAGCGCAAATCCGGCGCGCAGTACGGCTCCAATCCGCGGCGTAATAAGCCGTGTGAACGAGGCCTTAGATTCTGCTGTCTTGCTTTAACTTGTATATTTCCAGGCAAAGTGAAGTGTCTATCAGCATCTCCTAATATAAGCATATACTTTCAGGAAAGAAGATGTATACAATCAATCTCTTTCACTGGACCCCAATGTAACAGGAGTTGTCATGGGAGTGTATCCTTTTGGAATAGATCCTGTGAGTATAATATACCTCAAAAATTATTTCTATCTTATTTGTATCCGTTAGTACATTTATGGACTGTGTATCCTATTTTATTTATTTTTCATTCTTTTTATTTTTTTAATTTTTATTTAAGATCTGGAATTTGGCATCAAATCGCCTCACTTTCCTGAACTCCTATAAAATGAAGATGTCCGTTATTCTGGGAGTAATACACATGACATTTGGGGTAGTTCTGAGTGCTTTTAACTATATGTAAGTGCAAATTATTAACATATTAAACCGTTCTTTACATATGAAATATAATTTAAACTATAGTGTCAACTAACTAGAATTTCACTGTACTATCATTGTCTATTTTTTAACTAAAATTATTCTATTTTATCTGTAATACAGTGTTTTTGGAACATGCAATAATTAATTTGTTTGTTGGTTGGTTTGTAGTGCACTACAGATTTTCACATAATTCTCATGTGACCCTATATCTGCAGAACTATGGAACTGGATACATTTTTTTTCTTTGCATAGATATGTTTCATTAACAGGTAAAAACTGGGGCCCTTTTGTTTTCCCTTTGTTTGCAAAGAAAATATAAAATGTACACTATGTTGACTCTTCCAGAATAGGAAGAACACAAATGCTTGACTGGCACCTTAGTCTTCTAGTCTTGGAGCATGTTTAGTCAGCAAGTGTAGAATCCACAATTTTAAGCCAGGGGTCCCCAGCTCCAGTCCTCAGGGCCCAGCGACAGGTCGTGTTTTCTGGCTTTCCTGAGCTTTGCCAGGTTATCATTATTTTTTAGTGTTTTCTGGGGGGAATCCGGAAACATGACCTTTTGGGTGGGTCTTGAGGACTGGAGTTGGGGAACACTGTTTTAAGGTATTTCCTCACAAAAACAGGACCCAAAAGTCCAATGATAAAGTGACCTCAAATCATGCCAAAAAAGGGACCATTAAACCCACTTTTTTACAGAAGTAATAAGAAACCTCTTTATTACAAAATCATCTAAAACACTATGGATACAAGGAAGTGGGAAGGGTGGGACTTAAAAATCAAAATTCCACCCTCCCCCGGTAAGAGAAAATAAAGTAAACCCCCCTTCCATATAAGAGTTTAGATTAAAAAATTAATGAATGCCACCAATGAACAATGCTGCTATTATCCAGACCATAAATGTAATTGCCCAATGCATGTTTCCTCATGTTTTGCCTCGAGGAAGTAAATTGCGAAACATGTGTTGGGCATGAGTTAACACCAACCTGGTTGGCATTTCTCTCTCCCCTTTCATGATTCTGCTTCTAGCTATGTTCTTTAAGTAACCGTATATAATAATTACGGTTTAGATAGTACCTGCGTTGTTCATTGGTGGCATTCGTTATTATGGCTATACAAACTATTGTTATGAGAAGGGGGAGTCATGTTAATTTATTTTTTCTGGGTTCAGGGAGAATAGAATTATGAATTTTGAGTCCTTCCCATTTCCATGTATTCACAGGTCCAGATGTATTAAAACGATCTCAAACTAGACAGTCGCATATCTCGTTAAGTTAGTGTATCATTCGTCAAAATCCATGAAAGTATCACGCGGCGTTTCATAAATATGGAGCATTGTCATTGTCAAAGAATTCCACCAGTTTAAAATTGGCAAGGATGAGTATAATAGTTTTGCGACACATTATGTTGAGCAATTTTTATAAATGTGTCTAATTTTCTGAAAGTGGCACGACACACCTAAGGCTATGTTCACACGGCTTATTTGCTGGGCGTAAGGGGGGCGGGAGCGGGGGGTGGGGTGGGGGGGCCACCTCGCCGGCCCATAGACTTTCATTACCAGTGACGCGTATACGCCGCTAGTAATTTACATGTCGCTTATCTCCCCCCCTCGGCGTATTCGCCGAGCTGGGAGAGGAGACATAATCCATAGTTCTCTATGAGAACTGTGGATTACCGTAATGACTAGGACGTATTCCAGCCGTAAATCGTGCACTACGGCGCGTAATTACGGACTGAAATACGTCCCATTTTAAGGCCTCGTTCACACGGCTTATTTGCCGACGGATTGGCGCCGTATTCCGCGCTGGATTTGTGCTTCAATACGGCGCCAATCCGTCGGAGTCATTACGGTAATCCACTGCTCTCATAGAGAACAGTGGATTCCGTCGCTCCTCCCCGCTCGGCGAAACCGCCGGGCGGGGAGAAAGTGACATGCACATTATCCAGGCGCAATACGCGCCGTGGATAATGGCAGTCTATGGGGCCGGCGGGCTGCGCCTCCGCCCCGCCCCCCCCCCTTATTCACGCCGTATTTGCGAGCGCAATACGGCGCGCCAATACGCCGTGAATAAGCCGGGTGACCACGGCCCAAGCCATGTGAACATAGCCTAAGAGTTTACAACGTCAAAACTGTCGGCGTGTGCGACACTTTGATGCCAAAGTTTTATACATGTTGGACAAGGCCAACGACACTATTTTTGTCAGACAGCGTGCCAGAAAACTGGCGCTGTCCGCTTAATACATCTAGCCCATAACGTTTTATATTCTTTTCTAGTAAAGGTGTCCTTTTTGTGTCCATTTTTTATTTCGCAATTTTAAGGGCAACTTTCAGATGTATGTCATCTAAAATGCACACGTTGATGTATCAAAAATTTTACTTTTTATGTTCTTCGGTTCTGTATAGTAAAGTGATATTTCAGCATAGTTCTGTGTGTTGTATACAACTATCCGGTATATTTACTGGTTAATTCTCTACATTCTTAGGCACTTCAATCAAAAACACAACCTTTATTTAGTGGTCCTCCCTCAGCTCATCTTCATGATGTCTATCTTTGGTTATCTTGTTTTCCTGGTTATATTAAAGTGGCTTACATCATCAGCAGCACATTCCAGGACGGCACCAAGTATCCTTCTTCATTTCATAAATATGTTCATGTTTAGTGGTGATGAAAGCAACCCACCTCTCTATGCAGGGCAGGTCAGTAATCACTTCTCAGCCACTTCAATTGCGACAGTTTTCGAGCTATGTTCAAATGGTTAGTCTTGGACTGAACATTATTTTTGTATGGGTTTAATATTTTATAATACTAAATGCGTTTACTTTGTACTTTTTTTCTTTGTGCTTTTTTGTTTTGTTTTAAACAATTTGTGTGTGTGTGTATGTATGTATGTGTATGTGTGTGTGTATATATTATAATATATATATATATATATATATATATATAATATAGACACACCCGAAAATAAGACGTAGTGCATTTTTTTATGCAATTCAGAGTTTGGCTGCTTATGCTGATGTTTGTGATGAAATCACTACAGTACTGTATATTAATACATGTTGATTATTTGTTCAACAATAAATTTGAATTGCTGGTCTTAAAAAAAATAAGACCTCTCCTAAAAATAATTCTTAGCTTGTCCTTAGGAGCAAAAATTAATATAAGACACTGTCTTATCTTCGGGGAAACTGTGTGTTGTGTGTGTGTGTGTGTGTGTGTGTGTGTGTGTTGTTGGTGTGTGGTGTGTGTGTGTGTGTGTGTGTGTGTGTGTGTGTGTGTGTGTGTGTGTGGTGTGTGTGTGTGTGTGTGTGTGTGTGTGTGTATATACATATACACACACACAGTTTACAAGTTCAAAAAGGTGCATTTAACACAGGTAATACGAGAGACAGAATTCTTGCTGGTTGGTAGGTGATCAAATACAATTTCATGCAATAAAATGAAAGTTAATGATTTAAAAATCATACAATTTGATTTTCTGAATTTTTTTTCTTAAATTCTGTCTCTCGCAGTTGAAGTGCACCTACAATTTAAATTACAGACCTCTCCATTCTTCGTAGGTGGGAAAACTTGCAAAATCGCCAGTGTATCAAATACTTAGAACAGCTTTTACTATCTGCTGCATTTATCTGCAAAACATTGTGACTAAATTTATGAAGAGACCTCTCAGGAAAAAATAAAACTCCCAATAGCACTTGTAGTAAATGAAAAACATTTGTTTTTTCCACGCTGTTTTGAGGTGTGCAGCAGCAACTGACCTATATGAAAAGACCCCAACAGCTGGGATGACAAGTCATGGCCAGATTCACACTGTCACTAAAGTTAATGCAGTTTTTAAATTGGCTGCATCGAAAAGCAGTTTGATTGTTAGTAGCCAGATGGTAAACTGCTCGTTTAGCCGACATGCCATGTGGCCATTACTAATCAAACTGCTTTCCACTGCACTTTAAACCCGTGCTGAACAGTACCACTTTAGCCGCAATGTGTAAATGCATTTTAAGATATAGCCCATGGTTTTCAGCTAATTGTGAATGTGCCCTTACCATACAAAACAACTATTTGCAAGAGTCACTTGTTTTTTTAGTGCTTTAATGATTTCAAATGTTTTTGTAAAGTCAATACAGAATTTTAGTAACATCTTGCAGGAATAACCTATGTAATCCTTTTTCCTCTATTTAGACTGGTGTACAAGCGTTCCTGGTAATAACTGCATTACTCTGTGTTCCTGTGCTCCTATTTGGGAAACCGCTATATCTGTACTGGCAGCACCACGGTGCTCAGACATTTGGGAATTACATGGTAGGCACTGTCCTTTTTAACTCCCACAGCATTTTATAATTTCAATATTTTATAAGAGCTGCATGCCCGACAGGAAAATTTCCAATTTTGGAGCCTATAGCTCTTTATATATAAGAAAATAGAGGCTGAAATAGGGATCTGTATTGAAGTATCTTCGTTTTCAGCGTGCTACGTTGGGTTGCAAAAGTATTCATATCCCCTGAATTGTTGCTCATTTTTAAACATTACAGTCACAAACTTAAATGTATTTTATGTGATTTAGGAACACAAAGTTGCAAGTATTTATGAAGTGTAAAGAAAATGATACATGCTTTTCCAATTTTTTTGCAAAATAAAAAACTGAAAAGTGTGGCGTGCATATTCAGCCCTCCTGAGTCAATACTTCATAGGACCACCTTTAACTGCAATGACCACTGCAAGTCTGTTGGGGTATGTCTCTACCAGCTTTGCACATCTAGAGGCTGGAATTTTTGCCCAGTCTTTTTTGCAACATGGCTCTAGCTCAGTCACATTGGTTGGCGAACGCTTGTTGAACAGCAATTTTCAAGTCATGTCATATTCTCATTTAGGTCTGGACTTTGACTAGGACATTTTAAAACATGATTTTTTTTTTTATTTTAAATCATTCCATTGTAGCTTTGGCTGTATGTTTAGGGCCAGTGTCCTGCTGGAAAGTGAACCTACCCCCCAGTCTTGAGTCTCTTGCAGCCTCTAACAGGTTTTCCTCTGTATTTTGCTCCATCCATCATAACACCAACTCTGACCAGCTTCCCAGTCCCTGCTGAAGCAAAGCATTCCCACTGCATGTTGCGGCCACCACCATGCTTCACAGTGGGGATGGTGTGTTCAGGTTGATGTGCAACAGTGGGTTTCCTCCACACATAGCGTTTGTCATTTAGACCAAAAAGTTCCTAAGGTCTCATTTTACCAGAGCACCTTCTTTCACATGCTTGCTGTGTCCCTACTTAGATTTTTACAAATGAGACTTCTTATGGCTTGCTTTCAAAAAGGGTTTTCTTGCCATTCATCAGTAAAGGACAGCTTTGTGGAGTACATAACTAATAGTTGTCCTGTGGACAGAATCTCCCACCAGAGCTGTTGATCTTTAGGTGGCTTCTGTAGTGCTCTTTTTCTGGTCTGTCAGTTAAGGTGGATGACTATGTTTTGGTAGGTTAGCATTTGTGCCATATTCCTTTCATTTACGGATGATGGATTGAACAGTGAGATTTTCAGAACTTGAGATTTATTTTTTTTAAACTAACCCTGTATTACCCTTTGGCACAACTTTATTCCTGAGCTGTTTGGCATGTTTCTTGGGTTTTATGATGCTGTTTGTTGACTAACATTCTCTAACAATTCTCTGATGCATTCACCAAGCAGCTGTAGTTATACTGAAAATAAATGGCATACAGATGTACTTTATTAATTGAGTGACTTTAAAAAGCAATTAGTCACACTGGATTTTATTTAGGGGTATCAAAGTACAGGGGACTGAATAAATATGCATGTCAAATTTTCATTTTTTTTTAATTTGCAAAAATGTGGAAAAGCAATTTTCGATTTCCTTACACCTCACAAATACTAAGTATTTTGTTGATATTTTATGTGATAGAGCAACACAAAGTAGCATTTAAGTTTGTGATGGTTTAAAATATGAGGAACAGGGGTATGAATATGTTAGCAGCATAATACTGATGGAAAATGCTTTTAAATACATTTTTCTACATGTACAGTGGGTTGCAAAATTGGTTATCTGATGGCAAAATTAAATGAGCAGTGATTGTTAACCCCTTTCTGAGATTGGACATACCTGTACGTCCTTGCGGGAAGTGAGTTCCCACAAATTTACGCACAGGTAAGTCCTGGACATTGTGTGGACGAGCGGGGCCTGTATGTTCTTAGCATGGAACCAGCTGTAGATCACTTGCTATTGCTGCAACTAAGGCACAGACAGAGGGAGTTAGCAAGCTTCCTCTGTCTCCATCTGAGCCCCTGCGGTGCGACTAAGGGCTGCCTGTAACGTCACTAAGTGCAGCCGTGCCATGTGAGCATGGCCAGGCATAGTGATTTACAATTGCCATGGAGAGCAGTACACAGCAGTACTACTGTGTACTGCTGTGTACTACTCTCCGTTGTAACCGTGATCTGAAGATCATGACTATGAGTGTCTCTCCCCCCCCCCCCCCCACCCCACCCCACCCCTCCAAAACATAAATAAATAAAACACAGAGGCCCAAAAAACACAGATGCATATTTGGTAGCCTCACATAAGTAATGACCTACCCTATAAACTTGTCATGTTGTTTAACCGGCACAGTGAACACTGTAAAAAGAAAAAACCCCAAAAAACAGTCACGGAAATGTGATTTTTTTTGTTTTTTTTTTGTTTATCCCGCAGCACATAAAATTGGAATAAAAGCAATCAAGAACTCATAACACCAAAATGGTACCAATAAAAACATCTGTTCATCCTGGAAAAAAAAGCCCTTAAACAGCTCTGTATATGGAAAAATAAAAACGTTATGGCTATCAGAAGATAGCTATGCATAAATATTGTCTTACACTATAAAACCCTTTTTTATGCACTTAAACATTTAAAAAAATATCAATTGGGTATCGTCATAATTGTATTGACCCACAGAGTAAAAGTAACTTGTCATGTATACTGCACAGTGAGCAAAAAACAAGTCCTTAATCAGCTCCATATACAGAAAAATAAAAATGTAATGGCTATCAGCCTGTGATGACAGTGTTTTTTTTTTTTTTTTTTTTACAAACGCAATATTATTGTGTAAAAGTAATAAAACAAAAAAATATATAAAATTTATAATAATACACAGCAAACGCTATAAAAATGAAGCCCAAAAAACAATGGTGGAACTGCGTTTCCCTCCCCTCCAACCCCCATTTTCATTGCCCAGTCATGAAAAACCCCCAAAAAACTATGGAACACCTGTGCGCCCAAAATGCACAGTACACCCTTAGATGAGATCCACGAGGGGTGTTGAATCTAAAATGGGGTGACTTCTGGAAGGTTTCACCTGTCGTGGTACTTTGGAGCATTTGTAAATGGAACATGGTACCCATCAAAATCTGCTTCCAAAAGCTAAATTGCACTCCCTCTCTTGTATGTCCTGCTATGTGCCCAAACAGCAATTTACACCCACATATAGGATATAGCAGAACTTGGAAGAAATTGTGAAACAAATCTTGGGGTCCTTTTTTCCAGGTTTCTTTATTCTTTATTCTTTTTTTATTTTCACAACCTAACGCTAAAAAATTATGAAAGACCTGTGGGGTCGATACACTCACTACACCCCTGGATATATTCTTGACTTCAATGTGAAGGTTTGAAACTGATTACATGCTGATTCCACATCGAAAAGTGACGTTGCTTCTTTTCTTAACACAAAGAAGATTGTAAATCAACATCTCCCTCTGTATCAGTTGTTAGTTATTTAGCGTTACCACTTTAGTTTGTTTGGTCTTCTGTTATGCATGTAAAGCCCTCTCTAATGTATCGTGCCATTGGATTAAAGGGGTTTTGCCTCTATGTGACTTCCTTACCTATTATCTGCTCAGAACAGAAGATAAACAAATCATGCTGTGTCATGAACTGCTGCAGGGGAGAGAGAGAGGGGGCTGAGCAGAGCGAGTAAGCAAGGGAGCGTTTGCAATGTTTACTAAGATAATTACATTACAAGTAGTGGATTCTCTATACAGCAGAAAGCCTCATACACTGCACATTTCTCCCCAGCCCCTTGCAAGCTGCTTCATGTTCCCTGTCATCAGATAAGAAGTGCAAACATGCAAGCGGGGCCAGATCAGCTCCTGGTCATGTCTAATGAAAACTTTTAAGTAACTAAAGGCATTTAAAAAAAGCTGTAGCTCTCACAGGCTTCACTTTTTGTAATCACATATATTTAGAAAAGTGATTACCCATTTTGGAGGATCCCACGTCAACATTACATCGTGGCAAAACCCCTTTAATGGCACTTTAAAATAAAAATATCTGGAAGTTTTGTGTTGTCAGCGCAAACACTGAAATCAGATTGCAATCAGGTTTAGACAGAACCTGATGTGGATTCTGCACTTAATCAACGTCCAAATCGCTGTGGACTGTAATGATGCTACTTCCACAGCCACAGAATTGCAGCTGTATTAAGGCAATCCATGGACTTGACAAGAATGCAATCAATTCGTTGCTTTGTTTTACGCACTGCACATGGATTTCTTCTATTGAATCACCTGTTTGTAAGTTAATGCTCATCTTTGCACAATTTTGGGCAATATAAAGTTACGGTACATTGTATTTGTTGTCCTAGCTATTTATGGTATAATAAGCATCCTGTGATCATAAAGTATAAATGAATACACATGAATGTCATTTGTTACCTGGAGATATTCTGGTGTTACTGTTCATGCAACATCTTCACATTTTTTCTGTAGAAAGGGTATACATTAGTTAATCATGGAAGCGAGGAGGAGCTGTTATTGCTTAGATCACACGACTTAGAAGAGGGGGACAATCATACAAGCCACGAATCTCCGAGGGAGGGGGAAAAAGAAAAGGTGAGTAAAGAACTAAAGGCTTAATTAGACAGTCGATTATTATGACCAGAAATTAATATTCGGAGTAACAGCAGTGTGCTGCATGGACAGCAGCTAGACCGACTGAGAGTGACTCAGAAGATCCTGGTAGATTGTCACAGGTATCTACAGCCATGCTGACTGCACCCCACAGCTGTTGAAGGGTGCTAGGGGAGGATCTATAGTGCAAACACAAACCCAATTGACCATCTTGAACGTAAAGTTTGTGGAATAAGGGGGCTAGGGTAGTACATGGAAGTCTTGATGAAGCTCTTCCAACCAATTACATTTCTAGCCATATGACATGTCCCATTGTCTTGCTGATGGATCCCATCCGCCTTAGGAAAGATAATCTGCATGCATGGGTGTATGTGATCTGCAAGGATGGATTCATACCCTGATTGGCTAAGAGTACTTTCCACATAAATGAGTGGGCCCAGAGAATGACATGAAAACATTTCCAAGGCCATAATGCTGCCACGACTAGTTTGTGTTCACATATATTTAGAAAAGTGATTTAAATACCCATTTTGGAGGATCCCACATCAACATTACATCGTGGAAAAACCCCCTTTAAGTAGAAAACACGACTCTTCGAAAAAAAGGCAGCCCTTAGACTATCAGCAGAGGTCCAATTTAGATAGTTCTGTTTAAATTGAAGCAGTTTTTTTTTTAGCAGAGGTGCAGTGACCATCCATCTGCTTCTTAGCCCCATACACAGTAGGGTTCACTGAACTGTTTTAGACATAAGTCTGGTAGCCCCTTGGTTCATTTTGGCGGTAAGCTTCTCTAGTGTGCTGTGAGGATCCGCACTTGTGCTCCTTTGTAGCTTGTGTTCACCTCTCTACATTAATGGCATGTGAAGCTCTGCAGTTTCCATGTTGCTTACTTGTAATGGTGCATTCCCAATGCACTTTCACCACAGCAGGGCACCAACAGTTCACAAACTGCGCAGTTTCAGAAATACTGCCACTTTAGGCCCAAAAGCCAGTAATCATCACTTTGTGCAACTTTGATAAATTGACTGCATTAAGGTATATGTGTGGAGACAGGCTATTGCACACCTTATACACCCAGCAAGCCTGCTCCAGACACATGGCTTCGTTCATGAACAACTCGCTGCCGACGTAGAAAGAGGGAAGTGGTTATAATAATGTCACTCAACTGTGTAGTTGTCTTTTATATACATATTTTCACCTATACACAATTTCCTATGTAAATCCTAGCTATGTTCACACAGATCTTTTCAATCTGAGGACGAAGCCTAGGCGCTTCAGCGGATTCGCATATAGATTATCATTTGGAGTTAATTGTTGTTGCTGCATATTTTGCATGAAAAGGCCAAGGAACATGCTGTGCATTTTGAGGCTATGTCTACACTGCATCGGACAAAAAAAACGGCCTGAAAGCGGCTGTTTTTTCTCGGATGCAGGAAGGCGTTTTTTGTCACGCTTTGTGCAAAAACCGCGGTCGCGTCTCGTTTTCCTGATGTCGCCCATACTATAGTATTGTATGGGAAGACGGCAAGAAAACGAGAAGCGCCAGCGTATTATACAACATGTTGTATCATATGCCACTACCGAAAGACGGGCAGAGAAAAGATGAGCTGTGTAGACTGCAGCTCGTCTTTCCTATTCCCGTCTATGGAACGATCGTATCTTCAGCGCTTTTAAAAAACGAAAAGCGCCGAAGATACGATCGTTTTCCTGTGCCGTGTAGACATAGCCAAAGTCCATAGCATTTTTTTTTTTCCATGTGGCTCTTCACCATTGCATAAGAATGGAAATGTGCACTTAAACCCTGACAGAATCCTAATCTTGTGAACATGGCCTTACTATTCTGTTTTTTTTTTTTTTTTCTCTTGTGTTTTTTCCTAAAGTTTTTTTGGTTTGTTTTGCAGTTTGATATAACTGAGGAATTTATAGGTCAGGCAATACACACCATTGAGTACTGTCTGGGATGCGTTTCCAACACTGCTTCCTACCTGCGTCTCTGGGCTCTAAGCCTGGCACATGCCCGTAAGTGTTGCCTTCCTGTTTAGAAATTCAAAATTATTTCACAGAGCACCCACTTTTATGTAACTTTTCTGCAGTCCAACAGTATTATGTAGTAGTTGTGTCTTTTGAGATGTTATTTGAGTTCTGTGGGGGAAGAAAAAAAAAGGGACTTAGGTTGGTTAAACGGATCACAAAATTCTTCGATCAGTCATCACGCAAGAAATATTTGTTACGGTGGTATTAAATTTTTAGATGCAAAGGTGATTTGTTCTTGAGCCCTTAGAGTCCTCATACATGTTAATTTTTTTATTAGGTGACAAATAACTGTGGCTGTCAGCACATGGTTTTACCAGGAGTTTCATCAGTAACTGCAGTTGAAGCACATAAAAATTGCATTGGGGGCACAGCACCTTGGGTATAGGCCCTGCTGCCAGGAGACTGACGATAGGCAAAACAAAGGTGTTGGCTCTGCCCAGTTGGGCTACATCCCTCCCATTGACACTAGGCTAACAAGATTTATCCTAGTGCTCATAGGAGGCAGACATGACCTGTGCTAAAGGTCTGCTACCGTTTTGTATTTTAGCTTTATTTATATTCTTTTTTAGGTGGTGCAGGAGTTTTTCTCCTCACCATTCGGGAAGCTCAATGTTGAGGCGTACCACTGAGTGACGCTGCCTGCACTTAGTTGCTTGCCGGTCACCCACACCCATGTGTCTCTGCTTGCACATATGCCTTTACCCCACTTCGGTGAAAAGATACCAAAGGAGTGATCCCGCACACACCTAAAGAGGTCAGAAAAGTGAGTATTTTTCTCTCTTCCCCCATTCCTGTTTCTCTGAGAAGACTTTTCTTTCCTTCTCAGTGGTCTCAACACCTCCCTTTCATCCAGCCTGCTTTCTGCATTTGCTGCAACAGCCATTATTTTTTCTGGTCCAGTTTCTCCTCTTTCCCCATACTGGACCCCCTTTCATAATTCTCCTGGTTGCTGCTGCAGGCTAACGTTGTATTATGGAGCCACTTGATTCCTCTTTTCCCCTCTGTCTTTGGGGCTGGTTGCCATGTCCCCTGACGCCGCGTAAACCTCCAGCCTCAGGATGCTTTACAAATTAAGTCCCCGGCTTCAGATGTGTAGTAGGTTACATGTCTTTTACATTTTCTATTCTTCTGACTTTCAGCCCAGACCAGTGGGCTTCCTCTGCGCCTGTCAGGGAGGTCCATGAGAGTTTCGTGGTGGGCGTTACTTCCAGGTCTTTTCTGCTAGATGCCATTTTCTCTTCAGCAGCCCTGTGCTCCTGCACTGTGGCTTCTTCCTGCTCCTGGGGTTCCTAGAAGGCTACACAGCACCTGGGTCCAGTAAACTAGCCCTCTGGGCTATACTACCTTACTGGCTAACTTTGTCTGCCGACCCCACCCCGTTTGAGACTCTCTGCACATTACCGACGATAACTCCTCCCCCACCATGAAGGAGTTCTCTTTGCCCCGCAATACATGCCAGCCCCTGGTGTTTTCCAACCATTGGAAATTTGGTAAACACGTTTCCAAAGAGTGGAAAAATCCAATGTGCTGTTTACTTTCCTTTAAGAAGCTGGATGTCCTCTTTCTTCCCTGAGGACCTGTATCCAAATTGGTGGCCGCCTTGTCTGTAGACCTTCCACCATTATTCTGCTATCTGATGCAGTGTCTCTCACTGACTCTGTGGACAAGAAAATCTGTACTTTCTCTTAAATAATTTTCTTTTCTGGTGCTGCCTGCATCAGATATTTGTGTCTTCCTGAGATGGCAAGACATGTACTATCTGGGTTGGCCAGCTCCAGCAGGACTTCAGACAGATCTCCTTTCAGCTTTTTCATGCTACTAGGTTCATGTGTGAGACTTCTCTTAAGACCATGCACATTTAATCCTGTGCATCAGGCAATTCAGTAGCTATTTGTTGCTCTATTAGGCTTAAAGCTTGGGCAGGTGGTTCTGCTTCAGAGAGAGCCCTCCTGGACATCCATTTCTCGGGTAGTAGACTTTTTGTTAAAAGATTAGACAACATGATCTTTGAGGCCACTAAAGATTGTAGTTCCCTGCTTCTCCAGAATTGGCCAAAGTGACAGCAGCCCTCTGCATAGCTTTTGGACCTTACATAAGTTTTCTTCCCAGCGATCAGTGATAAGTCTTAGGTACTCTGTCTACAAAAGGCCATCTATCATTTAAACCACCCATTTCCTGGCAAGCTTATCCTTGGATGTCCAAACTCTCCACTTCCATGGATTCCTCTGCGTGAAGGTTTTCCCCTCAGGTGGGGAGGGGAGAATGAGTCCTCTCCTTTCCTTCCCGGAGACTTAGCTGGCCCAACTATACAAAACATGGTTCCGGGTAATGGCATCGTTGGGGTACAAAATTAAGTAGTCCAAACACCACCACCTTCATTCCGGCTCCTTTTGTCTCTCTGCTTTTCCTCCCTCTTTCTTGGAATTTTGCTTTTTACTAAGATTCACTGCCTTTATCTTCAGGGTATGATAGTTCCTGTCCCTCTATCCAAGTCTTTTTAGGACTTTTACACGAACCTCTTCACTGTCCTCAAAAAGGATGCGTCCCTCAGGCCCATTTTGGATCTGAAGCTTCTCAATCGTCTTATCCATATCCATCGCTTTTGGATGAAATCCTTGAGTTTGGTGGTAGCATCTCTGGAGTAAGGCAAGTTTTTCACATTCAGGACACTTCCCTTCACATACTGATCATGCAGTCCCACCATAAATACTTTTGCTTTGTGGTCAGTTCTTGCACTTTTGTGTTGTGATCGTATATTTGGACAATCTTCTTGTCTATGCTCTCTCCTGTCCTGACTAAGTTATCGATGGAAACGGCAAGACTGGAGATTCTTGGCTGGATCAAATTATGTCTGTGCCCATCCTAGCAGATGGAGTTTCTGGGCATGGTCTTTGATACCATGACAGCCAAATGACTCTTTCCTCTAGATAAGGTCAGTGCCCTCCGGCAATGCCCTAGCTCTTTTTTCTTCAAAAGGGACCTCCTCCTTTTATCCGTTTCTGCATGTACACTACTTCCAAAAAATTAGGGATCTTTTGGTTTTTGGTTGAAATGTCAGGATGAACATAACATTACTTGATTTTTTTTTACATTTTTTTTTTTAAATGAACTAAATGAGAAAACCCTGTGAAAGGGGTTGCGCCTACCTAGGCAGAGCCAGTGTCTCTTGTTTTGCCTAGTGCCAGCCTCTTACTTATCTGCTTGTATCTGAAGTGTTCTGTTATGATCTGCATGATGAACCTTCTTAAAATATTAATTAGAAGTTTGATCAGTGTAAGTGGTTTTTGCTGGTAACTTTTTTTTCTTCTGTTTTCAGAGTTATCTGAGGTCTTGTGGACGATGTTGCTGACTAAAATCTTGTCTTTACAGTCCTCATTCTTAGAATTGATTATGCTAGTGCCAGTCGTGGCTGCATTTATTGTATTGACTGTTTCCATTCTTATAGTTATGGAGGGGCTGTCTGCCTTTCTTCATGCAATCCGATTACACTGGTGAGTGTAATATTTGCTGCATATTCATATTGATATTATTGAGAACCTATCTTGATTATTTTTGATTGACTTGTTAGTTCCATTTAAAGGGGTTTTCTCACTACAAAGATTCTTTCAACATAAAAGAACAGTTAGATGAAGACTTTTTCTAAATACATTGGTCGGTCATTTTTTACTTGAGTCATGAGATATGAGCATTTTTTTTTTTATATGCTTTGAAGTGCACACTAGTTTCTATGGTTATCTGCATACCAGATAGACGTCTCTGATTAGCAGGGAGTGATGTCACCCCACTAATGGACTGAGATTGAAGCAAACTAATTATATCGAACAAGATTAGCTTAAATGTGAACTAAATATCAGGCAGCCAATCACAGCAAAGGGGAGTGGCTCTACCCCCCAGGCTTCAGATTCGGCGCTAGACACTTACAGATTAGCGCATAGTTGCTATACTAAATGATTTAGCTAATGCAGACCAATTTCAAAAGTGCTTAGTTTTACTGTGCCCATCATTAGATGTTTGTAGTGAGAAAACCCCTTTAAGGACTTGTTCTTCAATAAAGCAAGTGTCACACGCCCTAAATTAAAGGGATTATTCAGTAATCATATAATATGTGCAACTTTCTAAAAAAAAAAAAAAAAGTTGTGTTTTAAATATCCTAATATTTTAAAAATCTCTGTCATTGTGTAGGATTTGTATTTACATCAAGAGGTTTAAAACTCATAATACAGTACCTAATACTTCCCACAGCGAGAGTTTGCTTTAACGTTTCTAAGCTAGGCAATTATCTGGGAGCTAACTGAATGCCAGGTTGATTGTTCCTACCTACACTAAAACAATAACTCTGCCTTAAGGCTGGGGATAAATTTGTGCTGCTCAGGATTATTAAAAATTACTATTATGTAATGGTTGAGCCTTAATTGCTTAAAAATATACAATTTGATTGTTGAGCGAAAGGTAACACTTAACCGCCCCCATTAGCACTTGATTTTTATACAGTGATATACAATGATTGGTCCACAGACAGTCCTTCAGTAGGTTTAGATTGTGACATTGTAATAAGTACCAGATCATGATGAAGCCCATGAAGGTTAGCAACGTACCTTGCATCTGGGTTTATATCTTTGTGGGTTTTAATTATATGGCGTATGTGCAGTAATGAAGGCTATATTTATCCCTATGGTGGCTTTCTATTGTACTGGAGACCACAACGCTCTTGTGGATAACATTTGTGCCCAGTAGACCACACAAACTTAAAATCCTAAGGTTCCATCATGGTTTCTATCATTTTCTTAGAGAGCATAGCATTGCGTTCAGAACTGTTCTTTCCATAAAATATGCAGAGACTGCTAACAAAGGCTTTGAACTGAGCCTCTGATGTCAAGCGGACAGAACGTATACAGCACTGACTGGTGCTTAGCTAGTTTTGTATTCTGTAGAGGTCTATAAAAGTTTTTGTTGCAGTTAGTGCCATTACAAAGTTAAGTGATTCTTTAGATACCTCATTATGAATATGTAACTGCCTCTTCAAGCAGAAGTCAATCGTTTAGGAGGAAAATGGTGTCCACAGTTGAGCCTAATTTAACCCCTTGGCACTGCTAACTTGCCTTTTTAAGGTGAGGCAGGAGTAAGCTGGTATGAGTATTGTGTGCCAGATGCCGATACGTTGTAGAACATTTTCCAGCACTATTGAAACTTGAAATTTTATTTATCCTATTAAAAGAGAAAAATTGTATAAAACCAGCGCTAAACAAGAGCACACATCTTACGCGTTTCAAGTCTTAGTGGACTTAGACAGAAGTCATTGATTGAAAAACAGCGGTGTTTAACTTTATCGTAACTGAAAAAGGAAGCAAAAATATATTTGCTTGCTTTATCAGTTACTATAGAGTTTTCAATCAGCTGTGTAACCTACTAACACACACTCTGTTACGTTCACACGGCTTATTTCAGGGACGGATTGCAGCCATATTGTGCGCCGTACTGCTCTGCAATATGGCTGGAATCCGTCCCAGTCATTACGGTAATCTACAGTTCTCATAGAGAACTATGGATTCCGTCACTCCTAACTGCTCGGCAAATCCGCCGGGCGGGGAGAAAGTGACATGTTCATTATCCCAGTGCCCCCGCCCCTTACTCAAGCCGTAATTGCGGGCGAAATCTGTCCCGCAATTACGGCTTGAATAAGCCGTGTGAACTGGCCCTAAGAGTCTGCTTAGACTCTAAATGCATAAGAGATGTGCGCTCCTGTTTAGCGTTGGTATTCTGCATTTTTTTCTCTCTTAATAGGATGCATAAAACTTCAAGTTTTAACTACTCATCAAGTGCTGGTAAATTTTTCTACAACGTAACAGAATTTCTCACTCTGATGTTCTTTCTGTGCACCAGGCTTCATAATTACAATAACAATAGGACGCTGCAAATATGTGAGCAGACTTTTGTTTTCAATTTTGGTCATGTGCCAGTTGCACCAGTGTCTCGGCTGCCTCATGACAGCCAGACTCCTGTTTTCTCAGTCGAGATTGGAGAAACCTTAGATCCCAGCTGTTTAACCCCTTAAATACCATGATTGCTCTTGACTGCGAGATCTAAGTGGTTTCTGACAGAAGTGGTTGAAGGCTCTGTGGTAGCTCTGCAGTGCAATCCGTGGGTGCTCATGGGTTTTACATGATAACTAGGGGCCTAATGAAGACCTCCAGATCTGACTCCAGTGATGTTTGCCTACCTAAGGTAGGACCTAATAGGATGCCCGTTAGTTCTACACTGATGGGCATAATTTAGTGCACTACCTAAGTAATTCAGTATACTATTTCAGCAATCAAGTAAGACTAAAATTATAAAAAGGGATTGGATTAAATTTACATAAAAAAATGCAAAGTAGAACAAAAAAAACCCAGTTACTCTTAAATTCAACTAAAGGAGAGTGTGTAAATGGCATTTATCAGCTCTGGATATTTTTGAGTAGGTCACCTTTATATCCTATAGAGTATGCCCGTAAGAATCCACATGTGTATACAAGAACCCATGATCATGACAATTGGCCTATGGATACAACAAATTACAATAAATGTAAATTGCATTTTTTTTATCTGCTACATCATTGACTGCATGTGTCTGTTTTATTGTGGGGAAAAAAGTGTGTCTTATTGAAATTTTACTTTTTCTTCCTTTTATTGACAGGGTGGAATTTCAGAACAAGTTTTATTCTGGTGCAGGATACAAATTTAACCCTTTCTCTTTTAACAATATGGCATTATACCTGGACTAAGTCTCCTGACCATTCTACATCATTCATATGGACTTTTCAGTAAAAAAAACAGTTTACACACATCTTGGACGATACAAAAATTTAATTCTTTAAAGAGGTTTTCCCATCTTGCATATTGATAGCAAATCAATGGGATATGTTCTCAGTGTGTGATAGATTTGGTTCCCAGAGACTCGCACTTATCTCTGAAACGGGCCCTTAAATCTCTGTTCAGAATGGAGAATAGGCTGCACTTGATGTGAATGGATGCAGAGCAGGGTTTTTGTTTGTTTTTTTTTCACTTAAAGGCATCTCCAAAAATGCACTTTTTTTTTTTTTTTTTAAATTGTTGTAAGCGCGGGGGGGGGGGGGGGGGGTGAGGGGGGGGGGGGGGGGTGGGGGGGGGGGGGGTCGCTTTGAGTGGATGTGAACGAATATCTAACAGAGCAAAGCAAGCCTGATGTTTAAGTGTGTAAGTGTGTTTTTTTTTTTTTTTATATAATTAATTATTCTACAAATTTTACAATTGGCAATTTTTGTTTTGTTCATGTTGCATAATCGGCATAAGTGCAGAACATATCCATTGCCTATAAATGGACGCCGAAGTACCTGCCTATACAGAGTGGCATAATATAGTCTATAACTAGCTCTGGAACAGAAGGTCCTCTCTACTTCCTAACTTCATAATCAATCCCACACACTAAAAAAGTAATGCTGTATGAGCGTCTTTTCTCACCTATAAGGGTATGTTCAACACGCGTTTGTTAAATATGCTTTTTTATAGAGATAAATTATTATGTACGTAAAAAAACAGACCATCAAAACATAATTTAACAAAGAATGAGTGTACCAAGCCCTAATGCATCCGCAGACCCTAACAGACTTCGACCCCCCCCGCCAACCATTACCGCACCGACAAAACCTCAACTTAAATCCCAACCCCCGACCCCCTCATGCGAACCCCTGCCCAATCCCCATACCCAACAAACAAACCCGAAGCACCGCCAATCCCCTGAACCAATCTCCCCCCACTTATCGCATCGCAAAAAAATCCTACTCCCTCCATCCCACCACAGTCCCCTCCCCACCCCCACTCAAATGATTACCGGAAAATTCATCTCCAACCCCTCCCCTACACTCTTAAATAAAAGTCCCCGATCCAATCCCCCCCTACACCATCTCACTCATAATATCACGCACACCCCAAGGCCTGTGACCCGTGTCACCCGAATTCCGACATGCGACCTTGTCCCAAACACCCCAAATCTGCACATTTAACGCCCCTTATACCAGAGACTTGTTTCTACCGCTAAAACGGGCACTGATGAACGGAAACTCGATCAACGTGCGCGATGTCAGATCCCCCCGGCGGGGCCGGGTGGCCCAGCAGCTCTGCCTCTCCACTATAGAAATCCATACACAGCTAGTCATGAGACAAATGTGCCCCGCACGACCTATGCCTACCCCGAACCTAAACGCCCGCGACGTGAACGACTAGCTGATCGAGCCCGACCAGCCCACGGAGCCCAGTGTGCCGTCTGCACAAGCCCCCCGAAGACGACCCCGCAACGAAACCCCCGCACTTATACCCGCCCTTACAAGACGCTCCTAAAGTTCGCGACCATACGGTATTCACCAACCTACACCCTAAAAATAACACTATCCCCGATTAACACTAACTCCAATACCTCGTACACAGTCCCCGCATGTAATCCGCCACACATGCCAAAAGCCCAGTGGACCATACCAATAACAAGAATAAGACAAACTCCAATTTGTGCTCACTACCGAGACGAGACCTCCAACTTAAGTAACTAGTCTGTAAATAGACCACCAGCATGTACAACGACACCCACCGCCAAATCCCGCATACAACAACCACTCGAATGGTCCCAGAGCGAAAACGCACATGCCCCCCCACGCACTGAACACGAGAAAGGCCACACCCAAAAGCCCACCTACGGCACCCCCCCCCCCTCCCCGGCCCCCTCCTGATAATAGAGACGATGTCCTGACACCTTATAAACAGACTGATATCAACCCCGGTGAACCCCACAACCATCCTCACGGACGATTAAGTCCCACACAGAAACGACCACGCACCCACACTTAAGGCCAACATGCAACACGGAACACGCACCTACATAGCACACAGACATTAGACCCACCCATCACACTCACTCCCTTGGTGCACACCCCCCACCATACACCCCCCTCACAAAACCCGCCCCCCACCCACAAGTAAAACACCAACACCCCCCCCCCCAAAACTACGAGTCCCAGCCTCAAAAAAAGAGTAACCCATAACCAACTCAATGCATACCATAACACCAGCCCGCCCAACCATAACACACGCACTCCCCCCCCATACAACCCCCATCAAATCCACCCCACCTGACCGACCCGTTCCACCCCATCCAATTCAACCTAAACCACACCCCCTATACCTCAACCACCCACTACAATTTACTCTAATTCCAAATTTAACCAAACCTATAAACCAGCCTCCTACACGCCCAGCCAAAACATCAAAAAACCACAAAAACCCTGTAGAACCCCTCGCCAACTACCACAAACCCCCCAATCCCAACCCCCACCATACTCTCATCGCACACTCACGTCCAAAATTGTCATTGACATACAATCCCCACCACCAACCCACACCTGCAATCAACACAACAACTTAAACCTGCAATTTTCAGTACCAACCCCATAACAACACCCATAAATACCCCCCTCACTACACTCATGACCCCTCACAGACAAAAAAGTACGCGGTCAAAAAACAATCAAACCATGCCTCCCAACAACACCCAACCCTCCGCAGCCGCACAACCACATCCTGTGATCGACCCCCATAAACATCAAATGCCCCCCCAGTAGTACTACAACGCCCAAAACAATACCCTCCCCCCCAACCCTCCCCCACCAACATAACTTATCAAAATAAATATGCATCCCCCACCAAGTGCCCAAGACCCCTAACCCCACATCGACACCCCTAGCAAGTGAACAATTGCCCAGCACCCCCTTCGCCCTCGCCCCGTCGCCCTGTTCTCGAATCCTGTGTGACACACACAAGTATCCCGCTTCCGTACAATCCCGAGCCCACAGCTTAAACGCCCAACCCACACCAATCAAAAACAAAACAAAAATCCACCCAATACTAACTAACAACCGCCCCCATTTAAACCTCCCTCTCCCAGGACACCCACACTAACCTGGTCTTTAGACACCCAGCCTACTGCCCAACGCACCCCACGCCACCCCCATCACACCCATCGCCCAGACCCAACCAGTCCCGCATACCCTAAAACCCCACACTCCACCCATAGCCACCTCTACTCACTATCCGCATATATCCCGAGCAACCTCCTGCACGCACTAGCTTAAAAAAGCCCCCAGCCCAACTACTCCCCTAAAAACCCTCCAATAACCACCCACCCCCCCGCCACTAGAAGCCGCACCCCATATCACTATAGCCCCCCCCTATGCCCCCACCACACATCATCGACCCCACCCCACACCCACCCACGCTGGTGAACCCAACCTGACCCCTACCGATCTCCCCAGAACCCCACCCCCCCCAAAGAACAACTCTGCGACACGACCTCACTACTCCCACACCCCCAGTCCCCCCACCGGCCCGACCCCCACCCCACCATGTGCGTCATTGGTGTCCATCCCGCACCACTCCACCCCTCTATGCACCCAAACCCCCCACTCACCACACCCAGAACCCTAATCCCCGCACCCACTCCCAACCCACACCAACAACACCATACCCCACACGCCCCCAACCCAGGCCGCCCGCAGTAAAAGAACCCATCGCACCCTGCCAAGAAAACAGCCCCGCCGCAGACCGAGACTCGTCGCCTGGACACCAAATGACGCCCAATACTACAAAAAAAGAGCTCATTTACAGAGACCCCGTTGCATTCCTACAATGTTCACAGTGGGTCTGGTAACTAGACAACGAGCGGTCCGAAAGGAACATGCAGCATTAGAATGAGCTAGCAACATTTCGAGAGCTTGCTTCTGTAAACAAGATTAAAGCGAGAAAAACACATTGAGGAAGTCCATCGGTAAGAAATGTTACACACAACAAATCTTTGGAAAACATCCTAACGCTGACTGCTCCAACACAGGTTATGGACTCCAATGACCTCCCCAAGAAGAAAGAAGTAAGATTACAAACCCCCACCCAGCATAATCACACCCGTGCGACCAGCAAGCTATCAGGAAACTGCCAAAACAATCATTTGCCAAAGCAAGGAATGAGAGTATATCGGAAACGCGAAAGCCACATTTAACAATTTAATTTTAATATCTTAATGTCACAATCTTTTTAACCGATAAATACTCCAATCCAACCTTCACATTACCTGCGAGGCCCGAACACCAGCAATGAATAACCCCCGAATCCATCACTATTGGAATATTCATCCAATCCCAGCAAATCTACGCCAACTTATTGACATATAGGAGACATTGTCTCAGAGTTCCATCTGCAGGTAGAGTGGGTCCCCCCAGTACATGATACGTAACATTGTTTACTTGACATATGCAACCCCAACTAGTGGATGAGTTGAACCGCCACAGTTTCTCAAAAAGGTAAGGAGCAGTAAACCCATCCCTTAGAGCGGAAGAATACTAGACAATATAAATGAAGCCTAAACTTTGCCCCATATATAGGTGTAAATAAAGATACAATTGTATGGAAAGTTCACTAGTTCTTGTCCATCAATGGGGCAAATGTTTTTGAAAGGAGCTATGAATTCGCCAATAAGATCCTCTAGTCTACCTATGTCAGCGAAAATTTCGGAGAGACCTATTGTTCAAAACCACCCGCGCCTCATGAACCTGCGCCATCCTATTCACCCATCCCCGACAAAATCGCAAAGGGTTGAACACCAGAAAAAATAATTAAGTAATGGCCCGGAACGGAACGAAAAGAAACATAAAACCAAAAACTTACTTTCGAGCACATCTGATGCCATACTTCTCTTCCGTCTAGGGACAAAGGGCCAAAATAAAGCCCTTCAACAGGGTACAAAATCGAACACAGGGACCGTGCCCAACAATAGAGAGAGTTAGGGTGTATATATCCGCTAGCCATAACTTCTCACGCTATTCCTGAACCATACCGATGTAGGCATAGAGGGTAGCACTACCACAGCCGTGATTTTCGCCTTAGTTGAGAATGCTCCCAGTAGTACCTTCAAGGCAAGTCCGTCACTGCGCTAGGCCCACCATTACTTTTCCCTACCCACACATTTTTTAAATCACACTCTGCTTAATTTCATGTCAGTTTATCACACACCAAATAAACCGGGTTGTAGAACTTCCGATTTGAAGGAAGTTTAAATCTCGTTAATTGGCACCCGCACAGGCAACGTCTCGAACAATCTACTATAATTATGGCAGTAAAGACATTCAATTAAACGAAACTGATAAGCGGCCCTAAAACAACCGATCCACGCCGACAGGCCCACCCATTGTCATAAGTTCTCGCTACTAATAATTCTAGAAAAGGACCCATCCGTGCCTATCACGCTAACACACTTTGCACTCGCACGTCCGCATAATAACGCATATTACCACCCCCCACAACACCATCATGGCCGTATAAAACACACACGACCCCAACACCTTCCCCCCAGACCCACACCGTCTCAAACCACCACAGCAAATACCTGAAACCCAAGGTCCCAATCGTCAAAATCAATTAACGCCTGTAAATATCAAACAATTCCCCCGAGATTGAAGCAAAACACATTAAGACAATCTATGCAAGTTGTGAGGGATATATGGTGCTGAGAAGCTTTATAATGTCAATAGGAAGTCAATCTGCACAGAGACGACAAATTTAAAATTCCCTCCCGCATGAGATGACCCCCTCGAATACATCGTCAGTTGAGGCGCCGAGACACCAGCGGCCAAGGCCGCAGCAGGCGACTCCACACCATAATGGCAAAAATTCGAGTCGGCGATAGTGAGAGGGCAACCCAGCCTGCCTAGCCGCCATTTAGGAAGTGATATCATTGGGGAAGAAAATTATGTGGAGCAAGCGAATGGAATAGCCGTACGGATATATTTGAGGAGAGTACAAGTGCTTATTCCAACGCATGAGTTACGCGGCGGACAACCAATTTCCAATAACGGACACCGCAACACCTGCAAACAATCTGAAAAAAGACCACGAACCGACATGCCGTGCTCAAAATATGCCTTCTCTGCAACAAGGCTCAACAACAAGGGCTGATTGGAATAGTTTTTAATTACCCACACATCAAATCAGAGCCACCCCGTTCTCAGCTCCACGGTGTTGTCCCCAACCCTGGCGAATTACAGTTTAATAAAACCCCACCTGGTCTTCGATAATGAATGGATTAATATGGGTAAAAAATTACAGATTTATCAGTGTTTAGCTAGTAATTTAGGTAAATAACTTCTGACAACTGCATTAAGGCAACGCTATGTTGGTCTATAGACTAAAGTAGGCATTCTAATGGGCCCTTGTATGGTTAATGGCAGATAAGTAATATAGGAGTGTAAAAAAGTAGAGGATAACATCACCCCCCTCCATCATCTGGTGTTAAGTTTTTAGCATGTACGGGGATAGTTCTGGGCTAAAAACCTGATAGGTAGAGATACGTGAAGCCATCAGCCCCGGATCCATACCATTGGAGGCAAAGATTTACAAGATTGCTTCTAGCTCCTCCTTGAGATTCGGAAAGCGTTAAGTGAATCCTACATCAGATGGAAAGTCTCAGGTAGCCCCACATGAATTTAAAAATTGCCCTAGGATCTGGGACCGAGAGTCCAGATCTTTCGGGAGGGAGTCCGGGAGAGAATATAACTCCGAAAAGTATTTGAAAAATATCTGGGCTATCACCTGTGGATCATATGTCACTTGACCCTTCAGGTCCCGCCAAGCAAATGGAGTATCTAACTAGATGCATCCTTCCCTCAACTGTCTAGCCAAGAGCGTGAGTGTGCCCAATGCCCCACTCATAGAATTACCTCTACTGTAAAATACAAAGAGTTTCTCTACCTATGCCTATATCCACAGTCCTTCAATTAGCGCCCAAACGATATTCACTATTTTCCTTAGCAAGGCTTTTAAGACGGGCGTTGGTACCAAAGCAGAACAAAAGGAGGAAAAGCACGGACCAAGCGACCACGCTTCTTGCAGCTTAGCGACTCATTTAACCGTGAACCAATGGAAATGCAGGCAACCCCGCGCAGGACGCGTTTTGTGTGGCTTCCCACAACGTAAGGGGAGAGGAACTGACCCTTCAAATTACAAGAGAAGAAATAATCCCAAATAAGGGTCCTAATTTCATCCCATATTGGGTATTTTTAATCAAGCACACGTTCAAGCGGCCAATGACAATTTAACATATTGGGGTGTAGTTTTGTCTTAAGCCGTTAGAAAATATAGGGGGGTGGGGAAACGAACCGTTTTTTTCTTTGGGCCCCACTTTCAGCTTTCTGCCCTCCTCCTCAAAGCGGGGACGTTGGGCCGAAAAAAACGTCAATTCGAAGTGTGTTTCCGTGCGGGGCAGAAAAGGGAAATATAAAGAACGTTCCGTGGGGGGCTTTTTTTTCTCCACAAAAAACAAAAAAAAGAGTATCCCAAATTTTCTGCCCAAACTTCCCTAGAAAGGCGAGCGGGGCCCGACCACTTTTTGGCCCCCTATTTATACATAATTTGCCATTGTTTCAAAAATTTTTTTAACATTTTAAAATCACTTTCCCACCAGTAGTTTTTGGTAAGGGGGAATTTTGCTAATTTTTTAAAAAGACCCGTTTTAGGAACTTGTTTTTGGGGTTTGTTAGGGGATAGAAAATTACACAATGAAAAGGGGACCCCCTCAATTTAAACGCCTCTGAGAAAAAAAAAAGCGCCCCTGGTCCCTCCACCTGGGAATCTGTGGGCCTTGGGAAGGGGGGAAAACCTGGAAAGCGGAAATTGCCTAAACCTCCTTTTTTCCCCCTTTTTTTGGGGGGATACATCGGAAAAATGGGGCAAAACCCCAACACCCGGTCGTAGTTAAAAACCTTAACTATTTAAAACATTATTTTTTTAAGAAAATTAAAAAATCTCACCCCCCTGAGGAACCCAAAAATTTCGCGAAAAAAGCGCGTTTTTGGGGGCGACAGGGGTTTTCCCCTGCTGTCCCCCCAATAAGGTAAGATATGTTTTGCTGGCGCTGTTCCCGCAAAATTTTTTTATAAAAATTTTTTACTCTTTTTGAATGGCCTTTTATCATGCTTACGAAAATTTTACTTCACAAAAATTTACACTATCATATGCTAAATGTCCAAGCTATTGTAGCTTTAAATACTCTTATTGTTGTAGCAATATTCTTTTATGTCAGCATACATTTGATGGTATCCCTTTAGACAGCTAATTGTGGGAACCCCTGTCCGTTAAATCGGTGATTTTCCTATAAATACCTCTACTTGTATGTTTTTAAAAATAAATTTGATAGGAAAATGGGGTAGTGTTTCTTCACAAGGCAAAGTGCCCTCTTTATAGTAATGTGGTTTCTTGGACAAATACGAATTATCAGCTTGAGCTGCACGCATCTCAGAGAGAAGTAGTCGCCTTTTAACATTTGAGTTAATACCCTTTACATTCAGAGACATCAACTTAGCCATCATATACTAACAATTGACCATATAATTCTGCAACATGCGTACCTGAGGTCCCAGAGTCACCAGCTGGTATTATCCACACGAGATACAAAAAAGGAAGGGGGGAACAAGACAACATACACAAATGTGAACAGTAGATCATAATGGTAGTGAACACACTAATGAATACCGGTATCCCCCTTCCGGAAGGGGTAAGGGAATGTAGTGGAACTCGGCAATGAGGTAAATGCTAGAACAGACAAGTAATACAGTCGGGGGTAGCTACTACAAGAATAGCCTCCCCTGTGATGTGCCCTGATCTGACCAGCACTTTACAACTAAGTGCTTAGGCCGATTAGAGGACCCTCCAAAGGGGGAAATATGTCAAACCTACCCCAAGCGGTGGCACGAGGCAGGTAACTTCCTCTACCTGCGCCTCTGATGGAAAATAATTTTGGTTAACGGACAAAGAGGGTTGTGCCTGACCAACCCACCCTTCAGAGCAAAATAGTGGGAAAGGGGAGATAAAATTAAATGCAACAAGAGGAGAGAGAAAGAAAGAAAGAAAAAAAAAAAAATTAGAGGAAGAAGGAATACAATGAGGAGGAAAAAACATAATAGGAGGTGAAGCTGAAGGATTAAGTATTAGAATAATCATAAATGTTTGGGGCTGCTACATGCCGGATAGGCAAGTGTTCTTTTTAACTGCAGGAAAATGAAACCTGAGAGAGTTAAGTTTTCGGAGGAGATGTAGAATCACGAGGGGAGTGGGCTCCAGCCAGTGGGGGAAGTCTCCGACGATGCCCTGAGCCTTTGCCAACATACCGGGCGGTGCAGGTGGCCGGTAAAAAAAAGTTAATTTTCTAAATCCCGTCCTGTAATCTCCGGCATCGAAACATCCAGTGACGAGCAAAAATGCGGCAGATCCCTCATAAACTATTTTTAGCATCGACGAGCGGCCATCTCTGGAGGCCAGCAACATGAAAGGAAAGCCCCACTTGTATTTAATCCCTTTCTTCTGTAACTCAGCAAGTAGGGGTTTTAGGCATCTTCGCTTTTGCAAAGTGAACCAAGACAAGTCCTGGAACAATTGAACTTGGGCTCCTTGATATTGAAGAGGACCTTTGGTTCTAGCGCATGACATAATCCTCTCTTTTAGCTCATAATCATGCAGGCAGCATATCACATCTCTTGGGAAATTTGCGGTGCTTTCGGTTCGTAAGGAAGGCCCCTGTGACCCTTTATGAATTTAATGCTGTGAGATGGGGGCTCTTCCAGTAGGGAGTTGAAGATCTCAGTGAGAGTGTTTCTCAAATTTTCAGAATCTTTAGTCTCTGGGAGACCCCGGAGTCTGAGGTTATTATGCCTCCCTCTGTTATCTAGATCTTCTAGGTGTCTCGCCATATCACGTAAGACATGGGTTTGAGAGGTGGTGTGCTTGCAGAGATCAGAAACAAACTCCCCTGGTTTTCATCTGTTCTGTTTCTAGATATCCTCAAACTCTTGTTTGCCTATACTTTTGAGATCCGCTTTCATTTCTGCATTTACATTCTGAACGAAAGTCTCTTTTATCTCCAACACAGGGCCCTTGAAATCATTCTTGGTGGTCAAATGATCAGTGTAGGAGTCCAGTCTGCAATTGGAATAGATGAAGGCATTTCCCGCTCCTGAAGATCAAGCAATGATTCAGAAGATTAGCGCCAACCACTATCAGTATGGCTGCCCCGTTGCTGTGGACTGATAAGAGTTCCGACATTTCCACCACAGGAGCGACCAATTATGGCCCTTTATAGCCAGAGAGGTGTTTCCCAGATTTTTAGAAGCCCTGGAATCCCGTTGTGCCTATGAGTGTCTGTATGGCATTAGTCCCAGAGAGAACTCAAAGAGGCTGCGCTACTGTGCTGATTTGGAACTAGGCAAAGGCTGCTGAGAATACCACTTACGAGTTGACTGTGTCTGGTTTAAGCAAAGATCTGCAACAGGGGAAGTGGACCAGTTGTTGTCACTGACCCTTGGCTCAGAATGAGGATCTGCAAGTCGCCGCAAGGTGCCTAGCAGAGCTGCTTCTATACAGAAATAGAGTGAGTTCTCTAAGCTTAACGCCACCACAGTAGTGTACTGTGGTAAAGCTTTAGTGAGCTTTAGAACGGCCCCAACGCGAACAATATTGAGTTTTTCTATTTTTTAAAGAGTCCCGGCGCCCCTATCAACTAGCGTGGCCCCGTCCGCACTCTATAGCCAGCTTAGCCATGCCGAGTGGGTAAAAAGGCCTAAAATGGCCGCCGACCCCGCATGGATAGGGGGAGAGGCGAGGAGTAATGGTGCCCCGGTCCCTGGGTCTGTAGCACGCAGCCTATAATACCCCGTTGGCCTTGTTGCGAACTGTCAGATCCCCTCATGTGCCCTAGCTACTCACAGTTCTCAGGCACTTAGCCTGCGATCCTCACTGTCCCTTTACTGCTATGTCGTCCGTTAGGCAGGGAAGCGCTATGTCACGCGGCTGTGCTGCGAGAGAGTCCCCCAGCCGTCCGACTCTGGCTGTGTACCACAGATCCGTCTCCCTTATGGCACTAGCTCCGATCTCTCCTCTGCTTGTGCTGGCGTCTCCTTACACGCTGCCTCTCCTTCTTCCTCGTTCCTGTGTGGCCGTTCCCGCCAATGCGTTCGCGTCCAGCCAGAGAGCTCCGGAGCCTGTCACAGCTTGACCCGGTCCCCCGAAAAGGTAAAAAGAGTATCCGCTGTCTCTCCTCAGTGTCTGCCACCGATATCTGCTGGATTCAGGTCTCCAGTTCCAGGTTTTCTTCAGTTTAGCCCCAATCTATGGCAGGTGGTCTGCAGAGCTCCACTAAGCTGCGGCCATCTTGTGCAGCGTCCGGACACGCCCCCCCATACTTGCTTTATTTTTAGGATTGTGAGTCCCAGCAGACAGATCTCTACCATTCACAGTCTGAAGTCACATCCTACCCTTCAATTAAAGTCCATATACAGCAAGGATATGTTCACACACATCTCCAGCATCTCTGCAGGGAAATATGTGCTTCTGCAAAAACTAGTGCAGACTTTGTCATGTATTTTTCTACATTGACTTCAAGTGGAGAAGGCATAAGCGACATATTCTGCACTAGTTTGGTCCAGGTTTTGAAGTGCAGATTTCTATGCTGAAATGTTGCAGATCCGATCAATGCAAACGTACCCTAAGACTGGCTGTCACCAATAGACACCAGTCAGAGCTTTTTTTTTCTTTCAGAACTGTTTCAGATATTAAAATACATTGCATGAAAAAAAGTCTGACAATAAGATTGTTTTTTTAATAAATGAGGTACAATTGTTTTTATTGGATCCATTTTACCCCTAATATATATATATATAGGTAGATAAGAACTTTGTTCCTGACTCTACATTTTAGATTCGTACTAAAACCTGAAGCACTGACCAGGAATTGCAAAATAAAAATAGGAGTATTTTTGTATGTTCTGAAGAAACCTTACAGCCACAAACTTAACGGTAAGGCGATGTTCACACGGCTGATTTGGGCACGGATTTCAGCCGTATTGCGCTGCATTACGGCTGAAATCTGTCCCAGACATTATGGTAATCCACAGTTCTCATAGATGGATTCCCAGCGGGATACACGCCTTGGAAAATGGATGTCTATGGGGCCGGCAAGCGGCAGCCGGCGTAATTGCGGGGCGAAATCCCGTCCCCCCGCTATTAATGCTTGCAATCAAGCTGTGTGAACATCACCTTAAATACGTATTTATAGTTAGTTTGGTTGAAAAAATACATGTGTCCATCAAGATCAACCAAGGGTGGGGGAAAATGTGGATGAAGGGAGGTGGGTAGAGAGTTTTTTAAACTTAGTTTACTCCACAATGATGGAGACTTTGGTTCTTGAATTATGGGTTCCAATATGACCTCAAAGAAGATTTAATACATGATCCCATAGTTGCCGACGGACTGGATCAATAGATTTTATATGGCTACATGAGTAGTAATATTATTTAGTAGTAAGTGGTTATCCTAAGCTTCTTGATCCCCTTCAACTGTTTCCAGCTGTGACAGCTCCTCAGGCAGGCGTATACCACAACTTTATAGTTCTCATGGTGAAGAAGGCTTTTCTCTTCTGGAGATTGGATCCTTTTTTCTCCAGACAAAGGGAATGTCCCCTTGTCTTTTGAGGGGGTTTTACATGAAATATCTTTTCCCCATACTTTTTGTAGGGGCCATTTGTATACTTATATTACTTAAAGGTGTTTTGCCAAGAAGTGAGTTCCTCACCTAACAGGCTGATACTCCCCTCTTCAGACTTGAAAAAGAAGCATTGTATTTCTTTGTGTAAAAAAAAAAAAGTACCTCAAATGTGAAGTAATCGCTCCACCACCCATGTACGCTCCTGAATATCAGTCCTCTGTACTTGAGCAAACCTGTTAATTGCTAATCCACCAGGATAACTGTATTGTGTCACAACTATCCGGGTTTGGTTTCTCCCTCTTATCTGCTTGGGAGAGAAGATAAGCTCCGAGCAGGCAGAGTTCTTTCATTTGTTCATGAACTGCTGCGGGAGAGGGGGGTCCATGCCTCTTAATACATGCCAATATCCTGCTGGCCTTAGAGGCAGCTGATTGACATTGCATGCTGTTCTGTAATCTATGATCTACAAGAATGCCCAGATTCCTTCTCAGCCAATGATTCTCCAGTTTTTACCCATTTAAGGACATACAATGCCTGCAGATTATTAGTACAAAGATGCAGAACTTTACATTTATTCACATTGAACCTCCTTTGCCAAGTGGATGCCCAAAAACTCAGTGTTTCCAGGTTGTTTGCAATACATGAACATTTTCCATAGAGTGCACTATACTACATAGCTTGGTTTCATCTGCAAAAATAGAAACCGTGCTATTAATTCCCCTCCACTATATAATTGGTAAATACATTGCATAGAAGAAGACCTAGTACTGAGCCTTGGGGTACACCAGCTATAACTGGGGACCATTCAGAGTAGGAATCATTTACCACCACTCTTTGAGCACGAGCCGATAGCCAGTTTTTAATCTAATTATATTATTTCTAACCCAATAGACTTTAATTTACCTAATAGACACTTCTGAAGGACCATGCAAAACACCTTTGCAAAGTCTAAAAACACTATGTCCACAGCTGCCCCACTATCCAGACTTCTACTCACCTCTTTTCAAAAAAAGCAGATCAGTTGGTCTGACAGCTTCTGTCCCTCGAAAAATAAAAAAAATACAAAAAAAAAAGGACAAACTAAAAACCATGCTGGCAATCACTTAAAATATTATATTCAGCACATATACCAGCTATAGTCCCTTATGAGCCCCCCAAACAGTTTTCCCCACAGTAGAATGTTAAAATTTACTATCTATAATTTACCTGGGCAAACCTATAGCTTCTCCTTATGTTGATGGGAAAATCACAATTCTTATTCTGTATCTATGTGTTGCACCTTTTGTTGCTGTAAATCTCCTGGCACTATGCAGGTCACCAGAGAATCTTCTCTAAGGGCGCTTCCACGCATAGACACATACCGTCCGTTTTTGCCGCCAGTCTTTGTCCTGTTTGCGCCCGTCCCCACGGCCGCGGGGGGGAGGGTTTCTCCGCGATAAAGCGGAGTAAAGCCCTCCTCCTCCCATTATGAGAAGCACATCTTCCCCGTCTGGAAACCGGACGGAAGATTGTAGGCTTTAACAATTATTTGCCGCGGACTTAAACCGGCGGCAAAAAAACCGACAGAACGGCAAAACCCGTGCAGATGGGGACTGCTGCACCGTGGTTTTCCATAGAGCACAATTGTGCTCATTTTCGGCCGGATTTTCAGGCGGTCTGAAAAACCACAAACCCACAGAAAAACCGTACCGAAAACCCTGGCCGTTGGGACATGCCCTAAATATCATGTACAGGGGCACAGACATCCGAGCTGAGCTCTTTAAGAACTCTTGTGTGTAAGGTATCTGCCATCTGTATTTAATGTGATTGAGCAACACAAAGTAGTAAGTATTTTAAGCGTAAACAAAATGATGCATGCTTTTCCAAATTAACCCCTTAAGGACCCAGCCTGTTTTGGCCTTCCTGACACAGCCCTATTTTTTTTTTTTTTAAATCTGCATGTGTCTCCTTTATGTGAGAAATAACTTTTTGACACTTTATACCTATCCATGTGATTCAGAGATTTTTTACTCCCCTCGTGACACTTGTGCTTTAAGTTAGTAAGAAATTTTGATCCAACAATCCTTGCTGTTTGTGAAAAATATAAAAAATTTCATGAAAATTTTGAAAAAGTTTGTCATTTTATTTTGAAAGTTTTTCCAAAATTTCTGCGTGCAAGCCGATATTATTTCACCACAAATAGTTTTAAAACTTGCATCTACATATTCCAACAATATGTTGGCATCATTTTTTAAATGTCCTTTTTTTATGACATTATAGTGCATTAGAAATTAGTAGTAATTTCTCACATTTTCAAGAAAATTTGCAATATACATTTTTTTTAGTGACCAGTCCAGTTCTGGACGTGGCTTTGAGGGGACCTGTATGGTAGATACCCCCATAAATAGACCGCCTTCTAAGAGAACAAGACCCCTTACATATTACACAGTGTTTTAGGAATTTTTTGATAACCCTTAGGTATTTCACAGAAATTTAAAGCAAAGTGGAGTGAAATTTCAATTTCATTCTATTTTTGCAGATTTTCAATATAAATCCATTATTCACTGGAATACGGTAAATTTGACTATGTTAAAATGCAACTTAATATTTTGATTCCCCAGATTCTGTCCGTTTTCAGAGATATCCATATGTGGCCCAAGTGCATAATTTGGCTCACCCATAACCCAGAAATAGGAGGAGCACCTACAGGACTCTGGGACACATTTTCAAACGATTTCTAATTTAGCGCCATTTCAGTTGAGGAGGCCCTAAGGGTGCTAAAACTTTAATAAACGCCCCTAAAAAGTACTGCATATTGGGAAACTACACCCCTTTATGAATATATACCAGGGTGCAAGTGTGTATATAAACCCCACAGGTGATTCCCAAATATTTTTTAGCATTAGGCCTGTGAAAATTAAAAAATAGTTTTTTTCCAATAATCTGCAATTTTTAGCTTAAATTTTGATTTTATCAGGAATCCTGAAAAAAAGAACCCCCAAAACGTTGTTAAGCATTTCTGATCCAAGTTCGGCAATCCCCTACATTGAGTGTTATAACTGCCTTTTTTTATTCTTTGTTTGGGCGCATAGCAGGGCGTATCAAGGGAGGGATATTATTTGCTTTTGGAACGTCAGATTGTGTTGGGGCCATGTTTGCATTTGCAGAGCCAACAAAGTACCAGAACTGTGAAATCTTCCAAAGTTCGCCACACTTTTAGATTCAACAACCCTCAGGGATCGTCATACTGAGGGGTGTATTGTGCATTTGGTGCACTGGTGTTCCATCGTTTTTTTTTAGCATTGGCCGCAAAATGGGGGAGGGAAGGGAAGGGGAGACGCATTCCACCAATTTTTTTGGGCTCAATTTTAACAAGCGTTCGCCGTGAGTGTAAATATGATAACTTTACTATGGGGGTCGGTACAATTGCTATGGTATAAATTTTATATAGTTTTTTTTATGTTATTATTACTTTTAACACAATAGAAATGTCTATAAAAAATTGCGTAATTAATTTATCAATCTGAACAGTCATAACTTTTTTATGTAGGCTGTGTGCAGACGTGTAGGGCATGTTTTTTGCGGAAATTGATGCTTGTTATTGGTACCATTGATTGGGTGCATACAACACTTCGTTACTTTTTATAAGTTTTTGTGAGGCGTTTTGAACAAAATACAGCAATCCCTGGTAGTTTTTTTATTTTTATTTTTTTATATGCGGTCAATCTGCGTTAGATAAGACATGCTAGCATTTACTCAGCAGGGTCGATACGATACAGCAATACCCAATTTGGTAAATTTTTTATTTTTTACGCTTTTATATACAATAAACACTTTTATTCAACAGGAAAACACATTTTTGCATTCGCCATAAAGTCATGAGAGCCATAACTTTTATTTTTTCTGTTGTATGGGGCAGTGTACAGGCTTGTTTTTTTGAGGTATGAGTTAGATGTTTTTATTGGGTATCATGTTGGGGGACAAGACTTTTTGATCAGTTTTAATTCAGTTTTTTTGAAGGCAGAGTGAAGAAAATACTGCAATCCTAGTATGTTTTTTATTTTTATTTTTAACCGCGCTCACTGTGCAGTATCCGTAATTAAGTTACTTTACTCTGTGGGTCATACAATTATAGCGAAAACCCAATTTATATAGTTTTTTTATGTTGAAACACTTTATAAAAAAAAAAAAGGTGTTTTTAGTGTGTAAAAGAATATTTATGCATCGCTATCTTCTGAGTGCCATAACTTTTTTATTTTTCCGTATACAGAGCTGTGTAAGGACTTTTTTTTTTTTTTTTTGCAGGATGAACTGACGGTTTAATTGGTACAAAGTTGGCGTTTATAAGAGTTTTTGATCACTTTTATTCCATTTTATATGCTGCGGGATGAACAAAAATCTTAATTCTGATTGTTTTTTTTTTTTGTTTTTGTTTTACGGCGTTCACCGTACGGGTAAATTAACATGACAGATTTATAGTCAGTCGTACACACTCGGGCGAAAACCAAATATGGGTATTTTATTTTTTATCTTTTTTGGGGCGATTCGTTTTTGTAAAGGGAAAAGGGCAGTGTACGTATTTTTATTTTATTTTTGGGGTTTTTGTGTTCTACTTGTTTTTCACTTTTTTTTTATTTTTCAAATTTTTTTTTACATTCTTTACTTCATCCCTCATTCAATGGGAAATCAAGCACAGCTTGTTGCTGTGCACTGTTCCTAGGGTAACTTCAGCACGATCCGGGGCCCTGCCCACAGGGCACGGCCGGGCAATCGTGACGTCACAGACAACCCGGAAGACATTCTATGCCCCCCGTGCTGTCTGTCAGCACACAGCAGCCACATGATCGTGCGCTGCTGCCGCCGACAGAGACCCGGGGGGAGCGATCTCCTCCTGCGTCTCCCTTAGTTATTGCGACCCGATGGTTGCGATAATTAAGGGGTTAACGGCCCCCCCCGCCCCCCCCCCCCCCCCCGGAGCGATCCCGGGTTGGGGCCGACGCAGCGGGATGTCAGCTGTAATATACAGCTGACACCCTGCTTTAGAGTTCGCGCGATCCTCAGGACGTATGCATACGTCTAAGGTCGTTAAGGGGTTAAAAAAACTTTAGTGTGGTGTGCATATGTATTCATCCCTCCTGAGTAAATACTGTGTGGGACCACCTTTATCTGCAATGACAACTGGAGGTGTTTTGGGGTCTGTCTCTACTAGCTTTGTACAGCTGGAGCCTGGAATGTTGGCCCATTATTAATTTTTTTTTTTTTTGCAAAATAACTGTAGCTCAGTCACATTGAAGATCATATGTGAACAGCAATTTTCAAGTCCTGCCACAGATTCTCAATGGGATTTAGGTCTGGACTTTGAAAGGGAGATTTTAATTCGTAAATATGCTTTGATTTGAACCATTCCATTGTAGCTTTAGCTGCATGTTTAGGGTCATTGTCTTGCTGAAAGGTGAACCTCCTCTCCAGTCTCAAGTCCTTTGCAGCCATTAAGGGTGTGTTCCCATGGCAGAGGACAAATATCGGTCGGTTTCCCGACGGCCGCAGGGGGTGATGAGTGGAGAAAAGCCCCCCCCCTTCACAATCCCAGATTCCGTCCGAAAACCGACATTAGCCAGGGATGTTAAAGCTTTGGCGGAAATGGGTCTTCCAAATGGACAATGACCTGAAGCATACTGCCAAACTGGTTACAAAGTGGCTTAAGGATAACTAAGGCGATGTATAGGAGTGGCCATCACAAAGCCCTGATCTCAATCCTATTGGAAATGTATGGGCAAAGCTGAACAAGCAGGAGCGACCAAGGCGACCTACAAACATGGCTCAGTTACACCAGTTCTGTCAGGAGGAATGGGTCACAATTCCTACCAACTATTGTGAGAAGCTTGTGGAAGGATATCCAAAACGTTTGACCCAAGTCATACAGTTTAAAGGGCAATACTACCAAATTCTAATGAATCCTATACAAATAGCTCCAAAAATCCCTATTCTACTAACCAAAGAAATTCCCATAATCATAATAAACAACCAAAAAAACAGGACACCAGTGGCATCCAATCCCCTTCCAACCTGGGTAAATAATGCATTACTCTTATAGATATTTTCAATGGCTTTCTGTCAGTATTTTGGCCCTATGGATGTTGTTAGAGGTACTTTTGGTGGATAGTATTTTGGGTGCCTTATATGTTTTAATTGACGTTATATGGAATTGAGTTAACAATTTTATGACTTGTGATTTTGTGTGTTGGACACTGTTCCATATCCCAGTACTAGGGTTTAAATATACACACAATTTCAGTGAAATAATTTTTTGGGTGGAATACTGATACTCAAAGCTATGCATATAGGTTCCCTTTTGGCATCTACATACCATTGTCTGCCCCCTTTTGTTTGGTTGTCCTCTTTTTCCATTTTTGTAATTGTCCTTTTAATTTTTGGATTTAATAAAATATTTAATTTTTTAAATTTAAATTTCTCTTTATTGGTGTTTATTCCAAATACCATGAAATGTTTTAAAAATTTTTACTTGCAAAAATAAATTAAAAAAACCTTAAAAATTCTCTCTCTCATTCTGGGATTTGGGAAATAAAATAATTTTGTTCCCAAATTTACCTAAAACGGGGAAGGTTTATACTGATTTCATGTCAGATAGAAAAACATGCATATGTGTCTTTTTATAGTGTATGTAAAGTTCTAGTTCAACTGTAGCTGTCAGTCAAATGCTGATTAGTGTTTCTGTACTTTACAGATTTCCCTTCTAGACTACATCGGACTCGTTAGAGTACGTCAGACCAGAGTTGGATCCATTTCTTTAATAAAATGATTACTGAAGGGTTTTATCTGGAAGTGCTTATTTAAATAAAGTGTGTGTTTTTTGTGTTTCAGTGTTAGCAATAGGTGTCTGGCAGACGCCTCTCCATTACTAGCACTGGGGCTTGGTATCAACCCAAAGCTGACACTAACTCCCCTCTCACTATTATGCACAAGGGGAACATCATATTACACATCACACCTGATATAGAAAAGCATTCTACACATCTCAGCTGCTGCAAAGCATTATACTACACACCTCAGCTGCTGCAGAACATCATAACACGCACCTGAGGTGCCGCAGAACATTATACTACACATCTTAGCTGCAGCAGAACATCATACCACACACCACGACTCCTGAAGAACATTATATTACAAACCTCAGCCTTCGCAGAACATTATACCAAACATCTCAGCCTCTGCAGATCATTATACTGCAAATCTTTTCTGCAGAGCATTACACTACACACCTCGGCTGCTGCAGAACATCATATTATACATCACAGCTGCTGCAGAACATCACACTTTACACCTCAGCTGCTGCAGAACATTACGCTACACATCTTAGCTGCTGCAGAACATCATACATTACATCTCAGCTGCTGCAGAACATCATACTACACACCTGAGCCGCTGCAGAACATTAGAACACAACGATCAAATTAAAAGCCGCGGCAGCGTCGATACCGCCCCCTACAGATCTACCCTTTTAACCCAAGAAAACCCTATTAAAGAAGCTCCTTCCCCCAAGTCACTGTGCAGCGCCCATATCATTCCTCTTTACTCCAGTCTCTGGTGCTTCCCTCTGCACCTATAACTCCATCCTACACCTCCTGTGCGCTTACATTTGGTAGAGCCACGTTCACATTGAGGTGCGGAGCTCGGCGCTGCTGCAGGAACACTTCCATTCCAGCAGGGGGAGCTGTCGTTCTCCTTTGCACTCACGCCCACTCTGTGGTATCTGCAGGTAGAGTCGGCAGCGTCCCGTTGCCATAGCGACACAACACAAACTGATCGGCGGAGCACTGCACTGAACATGGCCCTGGACGATCCGCGCCTGGAATGGATCCGGGACCGTGTGTACTGCGGCTTCGGCCTGACGGACCCCAACTGCTTCGAGGAGCTGCTGAACCGCAACGACGGGGAAGATGAAGTGAAGCTGCTGCGGTTCCTCAATGAGAGCTCGGACGAGGAGGGCGCCTCAGCTCTGCTGTTCTTCAAGGGCAGCAGGGAAGAAGAGCTGGAGGTGGAGATAGCAACCGGTGAGAGGCTTGGGGCTGGGTTACCTGATTATTATCTATATACTATACTATGTATTATCTGGATACTATAATATCTATTACCTTTATACTATGTATTATCTATAAACTATAATATATATTATTGTACTATACTATAATATGTATTATCTATATCCTATACTATCTATTATCTGGATACTATAATATGTATTATTGTACTATAGTATTGTATTATCTGGATACTATAATATATATTATCTATATCCTATACTATGTATTATCTGTATACTATAGTATATATTACCTGGATACTATAATATGTATTATCTATATCCTATACTACCTATTACCTGGATACTATACTATAATACGAATTGTTGTAGTATATTATAATATGTATTATATATTCCCTGGGTACTGTACTAAGTATTATCTGTATACTATAATATATATTATCTATATCCTATACTATGCATTATCTGTATACTATAGTATCTATTACCTGGATACTATAATATATATTATTATACTATACTATATAATATGTATTATCTGTCTACTATAGTATCTATTACCTGGATACTATAAATATTTTATTATCATGTATACTATAATATTGTATTATTTGCTATATCTAATTATTTACTTTTACTATAATATGTATTATTTATACTATAATGTATTATTGTAAACTATAATATTATTATTGTACTATACCTTTATCTATACTATGTATATTATCTGGATACTATAATATGTATTATATTTATTGTATTACTGATACTAAAATGTTTTTATCTGTATACTATAATATGTATTATCTGTATACTATAGTATCTATTACCTGGATACTATAATATATATTATTATACTATATAATATGTATTATCTGTCTACTATAGTATCTATTACCTGGATACTATAATATGTATTATCTGTATACTATAATATGTATTACCTGTATACGGTACTATAATATGTATTATTGTACTATACTATAATATGTATTACCCTTATTCTACAATATGTGTTCTGATATGATACTATAATATATATAGTTATACTACACAGTTAAGTCGCATTATTGTGACCACTTCCTACTTTTGACATCAGCAGTGAGTAGTTCATGAAGGAAGTCACATGCAGTGAGCTGGCTTGGTGGGTATTTAAGATTTGTGATAGGCTGTCTGCACACATAGTGTCATGGGTTAAAGGGGCGATTTATCATAGTTACAAAAATAGATGATTACTGGCTTTCAGGTCAAGAGTGGCAGGATTTCTGACGCTGTGCAGTTTGTGAACTGCTCGTGTGCTTCTGTGGTGAAAGTGTATAGTGAGTGGACAAATAGCACCATTGTGAATAAGCGATGTGGAAGCTGCAGAGTACTACCTGCCATTGATGTGAGAGGTGAACATAGATTACCAAGGTGCACAAGGCTGGATGGATACGTTACAGTAGAGCAGCTCACTGACAAAATGAACCAGGGGGCTACCAGACATGTCTGAAACAACAGTTCAGAAAGCCCTACTGCGTGTGGGTCTCCAAAGCTGAAGAATGGGCACCGCCCCCCTGCTCATAAAGTTGTATCAGAAAAGGCTTCCACTATTATGGCTGTGTCAGAATTGGCCCTCCACTGATTAACAAAGGGTGGCACATTTTCTGCTGCAATTAAGGGATCGACGTTGGCATGTCAGGTGAAAAACATCAGAGAACAAGCACACTGCAACTATTGCTGGAAGAATACAATGCTGGTGGTGGCAGCAGTGTCCAGGAATGTTTTTGTGGAATTCTTCTGGCACACGCATCCGTGTGGAAGGCACTATCGATATGCATCTGAATCCATCCTTGCAGATCATGTGAACCCAAACCCGCTCATTGTCTGCACGACAATGCGACGTCACATGGCTGGAAATGCCCGACATTGGCTAGAGGAGCATGCGCAAGGCTTCTAAGTGCTACCCGTGACCACTAATTCCTCAGATTTGAACCCAAACCAGTATCTATGGGACCGCCTTGAACATCGTGTTCGCCTTATGTATCCTCCCCTACGCATCCTCCAGCAGCTGTGGGATGTACTGCAGTCAGTAGATGCCTGTGACAACCTGCTACTGAGTCTCTCCCAGACCATTTATTTAGCTGCTGTCAGTGTTGCACACGGTGGTTACTCTTGATATGGTGGTCATAATAAAGTGACTTGACTGTGTCTAATGTGGATTATTTTGTTATGCTATAAAGTAGATTATATTACTATAATCCATATTGTGTTATACTATAATGTAGAAAATAGTAAAGTATCTTTATATTGCATCCCACTTATGACCAAGTGCATTGTAAAGTGTCTGACATGCTTGGAATCTACCGAACCAGTAATTCCCTTCTGTTTCTTGTCATTGGAAGTGCTCCCTTCTACATGCTGGTAATAAACTGGCATGACAATGGAGAAATCTAGTGCCGGGCATTGACTTTGCACAGCGCGTTTTTGGCATCCATCGGATGTATACGCTTGACTCGCCTATGAAGCAGTGTTTCTCAACTCCAGTCCTCAGGACCCACCAACAGGTCCCGCGTCACGGGAGTACGCGCCGATCAGCGCAACTCCCAAACACCCGACGTAATTGCAGGCCATACTGTACACCTCACAATTACGCCGTGTGAACATAGCCTTAGAGCAGGGGTGTCAAACTCGTTTTCATCGGGGGCCACATCAGCCTCATGGCGTACCTTAAAGGGCTGACATAATTTTAGAACTGTGTAAACTTCTCCTTAACTGTTACATTTGTACAGTATTGCTATTATAATTAGCCCCTTGAGGGGAACCAGGAAGAATATATTGCCCCCCATAGGTAATTAGGTACATATTACCCTTAAAGGTAGAAAAGATGGGTATAAAGCCCCTGTAGATGACAGGTATATCTGCCCATGTAGGTAGATAGGTATTTTGCCCCCTGTAGCCAGGTAGTAATATACCTCCTGCAGCCAGGTATTTTGCCCCCTGTAGCCAGGTAGTAATATGCCTCCTGCAGCCAGGTAATTGCCCCATGTAGCCAGGTAATATGCCCCACATAGCCTCCTGTAGCCAGGTACATGCCCCACATAGCCCCCTGTAGCCAGGTACATGCCTCACATAGCTCCCTGTAGCCAGGTACATGCCCAATACAGTCCCCTGTAGCCAGGCAGATGCCCCATAGCCCCCTGTCAGGTCATGCCTTAGCCCGTAGCATGATGCCCCATATAGCCCCCCAGTATGCATAGGCCAGTGCATGAACCCCCATAGCCAAACCCCAGATAGCCATATAGATGGCCCAAGCCCCCCCCAGTAGCCATATAGATGGCCCACAGCCCCCCCCCAAGATAGCCATATAGATGTCCCACAGCCCCCCCCAGTAGCCATATAGATGGCCCACAGCCCCCCCCAGTAGCCATGTAGATGCCCCCCAGCCCCCCCCAGTAGCCATGTAGATGCCCCACAGCTCCCCAGTAGCCATGTAGATGCCCCCCGCAGCCATATAGATGCCCCACAGCCCCCCTCAGTAGCCATATAGTGCCCCCACAGCCCCCCAGTAGCTATAATAGATGAGTCCCACAAGCCCCCCCATTTTGCCAACGTAGATATGATGCCCCACAGCCCCCCCAGTAACCATATAGATGCCCCCACAGCAGCCATATAGATGTTCCACAGGCCCCCCCAGTAGCCATATAAATGCCCAACATCAGCCATATAGATGTCCCACAGCCCCCCAGTAGCCATATAAATGCCCAACATCAGCCATATAGATGTTCCACAGCCCCCCCAGTAGCCATATAAATGCCCAACATCAGCCAAATAGATGTCCACACCCCCCCAGTAGCCATATAAATGCCCAACATCAGCCATATAGATGTCCCACAGCCCCCCCTAATGATTATAAAATAAAATAAAAACGACTTACCTGGTGGAAGTGCAGCGCGGCCCGGTCCGGTCCTGAAGCAGGTGTATGGTGTAAGCGGCGTGACGCAGCTCCCAGAGATCTCCTCGGCGGCAGAGGCTGCCGACCGAGGAGACCTAGCGTCACAGGGGGCGTGAGTAAAGCGGCGCGTCACGCCCCCTGCGACGCCCTATGTACAGTGCTCACCGAGCACAGTACATACAAAGGGAGAAGGTGGGAGGGAAACGATCCCTCCTGCCTTCTCCCTGTACCAGCAGCTGCACCGAGCGTGTAGCTGCTGACTGACTCTGCGCGGCCTTGTGTTTGACACCCGTGCCTTAGAGGCTCTAGAAAATGTCTCCCTGCTAGAGCTAACGGTAATATACTGATTACACCCTGAAACAACAGCTAGATTGCCTCCGCTAAGAGCCCATGCTCCCTTAGGGTATATATATGCGGGGCGCATTTCGCCACGCATTTGCGTTTCATTACGCCCAAAATGGGCCCCGCAATTACGGTAATTTATAGCCCCCATAGAGAGCTTGGAATTCCATCCGTCTTCCCCAGCGTACAATCCGCGCATATTGTACGCCGGGGGAGAGAAGTGACTTGTCACTTCTTTGCGGCGCTTACACGCCGTGGATAATGACGGTGAATGGGGCTGTCCCCCCGTGCTTTAGAAGTACACACTAGTCAGCGTGTACTTCTGAAACACCCGGCGTTTTGTGGCACGTACAATAAAAACCGCAATACGCCGTGTGAACATACCCTTATGGGTGCCAGGGTGCTCTGATGAATCTGCCTGGAGATTCTTGAAATTTTCAAGCTTTTTCAGAACAACATCCCATAAGCATGATGACTTTACTTATCGTGTTTCCCCGAAAATAAGACCGTGTCTTATATTAATTTTTGCTCCTAAAGACGAGCTAAGACTTATTTTTAGGGGATTTTTTTTTTTCTATGAACAATAATTCATATTTATTGTTGAAGAAAACATCAACATGTATTAATATACTGTAGTGATTTCATCACAAACATCAGCATAAGCAGCCACACTCGGAAGTGCATTAAAAAAAATGCACTAGGTCTTATTTTCGGGGAAACCGGGTACTAGTGCATCTCAAAAAATGAGAATATCATTGAATCTTAAAGGAGTTCTCTAGGACTATCTTTTTATTTGTTATAGGGCTCACAAATGTATTAAACCTTGTAATTCATACTGTAATGAGTCTACAATATATGGGTCTTTATTTGATCAAATTATTGGTATCAATTATCTTTTCAGTGATCATCTAACTCTTTGAGATGCACTAGTATATCAGGGCATAGAGAAAATGTGAGGTTGTATGTTTTATACATCATTAGACACAGACAATACTTTAAAGGTTGATAGCAGTCTGTGAACATGAACAATTGGCAAATGCAATGTATACAAAGCATGGTACATGATGGAGAAGTCTTTAATACATGCATTTTTCAAAACTTTACATTTTTCATGATATCACTTTAAACAATATATTTTTCCTAGAACCCGAAGAACTAGTAACACAGAACATTGTTCTACATGAAGATAATGAGCCTCCAATCAGCAACGGAATGGAAGAGCCAAGCATGGGATCTGCTGACCCAAACCTCCTAGATGCATCTAGTAAGAGAGTGTAATATGTGTGTGCTGCCATACATGTGTAATGTTCATTGTGCTACAGTAAGAGCGGTGTTGCCAATTACTTCACAGACAGCCCTAAAAAATAGGGGATTGTTGTCCGAAGTCAGTAATAAAATGTACATACAGCCATGAATTTTTGTAGCAAGGGTTCTAGTGGACATTGCAAGCTGAAGGAAGTTGGCAACACTGTATGAGAAGTGGATTACACCTACTTTTTTTGTTACAAATATCCTCTTTTCTACACAGTCACATTATTGTGACCACCAGCTAATATTCAGGGTAACCTCATTGTGCAGGGGTTGCTCAAAGGGCCGGAAGGTTTCACAGTATCTGGACCATCCGACTGCAGTGCATCCCCAGCGCGGAGTGTCAGGGGGGGGACCCAAAAAACGAACATTGATTAAGTGGTCCCACAAGCTTGATTGGGTTCAAGTCTGGGGAATTGGAGGCCAGGGTAGTACTTAAAACACTCAGTCATGCTCTTCCAACCAATATTGGACATTTGGTTGCATTATTATACTGGAAGATCCCATCCACCCCAAAACAATCATCATATATGGGTATACGTGATCTGCAAGGATGGATTCATACCCAAATGGGTTTGGAGTGCCTTCCATGTGGATGAGTGGGCCCAGAGAATGGCATGAAAACATGCCTCAGATCATAATGCTGTCCACATCAGCGTGTTTTCCTCCAGCAGTGGTTGCAGGGTGTTTGTTCTTTGATGTTTGCAATCCTTTGCCAATCGGCTCAAGTTCACTTCCGGTAATACTGTTAAAATGAAAGCCCATTCGGCCGATGCAGCTTGGTTAGCCGAGGTGCAGTGACACCCATCTGCTATGGAGTCCCATGTGTATTAGGGTTTGCTGAACTGTTTTAGACATGTCTGGTAGCCTCCTGGTTCATATTTGTGGTGAACTGCTCCACAGTAGCATGTCGGTCAACCGTCACACACCATTGTAGCCGACGTCCAGCCCTCACATTAGTGGCAGGTAGTGCTCCGCAGTTTCCACATTGCTTATTTGCAATGGTGCCATTTGTCCACTTACAGTACACTTTCACCCTGGGAGACCACAAACAGTTCATAAATTGTGCAGTTTCACAAATACTGCCACCCGTGGCCTGTAAGCCAATAATTGTCCTTTTTTTGTAACTGATAAATTGCCTATTTTACCTATAACAGCAACAAGGGATATGTGTGAAGACAGCCTTTCACACACCTTATATACCCACCAAGTCAGCTCATGACACATGACTTTCATCATGTGTTAAACATTGTCAATGCTGAAAGTAGGAAGTGGTCATAATAATGTGACTCTTCTGTGTATTTAATCAGACAAATTACTGATGCTTTGCACTGTTCTTTAGAAAAAGAAGAGACATCAGACACTGCAAGTCTACAAACAGATGAAGATAGAAAAGTGGAGGCTCATATCCCTGGGGGGACCGAAAGTAGTCAAGAATCAAGCCAAGAAGCAGCTTATGAAAATGCTGTAGTTCCCCTTAAACTCACTGTAAGACTGACTGAATTAATCAGCCGTTTATTTCATTTATCACTGCTTTCTTGCCTTTTGCTTGTATTTGAGAAGTCTTATCATTTCATCTATTAGCAATGTGTGTGTGTGTGTGGAGGTGATAGGTGCTCTTGTGGCAATGACTGCCGCTTGGTCTTATTTTCAGGGGGGCCTTATATTTCTAAGCTTGAAAAAAATTGCACTAGGTCTTATTTTCGGGGGATAGCTTATTTTCGGGGAAACATGGTAAGTGGCAGACTCTTCCTACTAAGTAGGTAAAGTCCCCTTCAGTATAGGGCCCCTTCTAGTAGCTAGGTAAGTAGATAGAGCTCCTTTTAGTATAGAGGTAAGTAGATAGGGCCTCCTTTCATAGAAAGTTAAGTAGATAAGGCCCCATGCGCCAGGTAGGCAGGTAGATTGGGCACCTTATAGTATGTAGGTAGGCAGATAGGGCCCCTTGTGGTAGGTAGGCAGGTAGATGGGTTCCCTTCTAGTAGATAGGCAGGTAGAGAGGGCACCTTGCGGTAGGTAGGCATGTAGATAGGGTCCTTATGGTAAGTAATTAGGGCCACTTAGGGTAGGTAATTAGGACCACTTAGGGTAGGTAGTTAGGGCCAATTAGGGTAGGTATTTAACGTCACTTAGGGTGGTTAGGGCCACTTAGGGTAGTTATTTCACCCCCTACTAAAAAAATAATACCTCAGCTCCTGGCAAGTGCAACTGCTGCGACCCCTGTAGCTTCACTACTGACTATAGTATCTAAAAAAAATCCAAAGCAATCAAAATACTGCCAAATTCTGGACTAATACGGTGCCACAATACCAAATAGATGAGTTAGACAATTGTTTTTTATTTGTATTTTGTATGGTGGTATTGTATAATATAATTGCATTACTCATCTTTATTTGGGTTGGTGGTGTATAATATAATTGTATTATTCATCTTTTTTGGGATAATGGTGTTATATCATTGTATTATTTGTCTTTATTTGGTTTAGTAGTATTGTATAATACATTTGTTTTAGTCATCTTTATTTGTATGGTTGTATTGTCTAACGTATATATTCCTAAGTGTGTCCTGTGTCCATTTCTAACAAAATACTGGCATCATGTGTTTGGATGACCACATGACATGCCAAGGCATTTATATATGTGGACCAATAGAGGGGGACTTGGCACCTAATTGTTTATATTGTAGAGAACGCTGTGGCTGGGGGTGGGAATTGATTAAGAATAGTGCTGCGCCACACACTCACCATTCACATTGATGTACTGGACAGGAATGTACAGTACGACAAGGGTAGTAGGAAGGAAGGAGAAGGAAGCCCTTTGGTCTAAACTCACTCCACTGTGCTCTATGCTCTCACTCAGCAGTGTAGCAGATAGAGGTTTATATATAGATTGCAGTCACCCTTGGACAAGAACTCTGCCCTTGCATGAATGCTTTTTCTATCACAGTCACTGTCCTGGGACGGGGTATTTTCTTGTATAATACAATTATAAATAATATTGTATTTTTTCATCTTTATGTTGTATGGTGATACTGTATTAGTTTAGAATTTGGCAGTATTTTGATTGCTTTGAATTTATTCAGTATACTACAGTGTGTATATATAGTCCCCTGGACATGGCGAGTAAGCTGCTTTTCTGGACTTAACAGGGTCCAGACTGGTATTTATTGTTTTTCAAGGCCTTTATGGGGTTTCGTCCTGCTTAATTGAATGTCATCAGATACATATTAGTCTGATTATACATCATGTTTATGGGTTGCATTTAACATAGATACCAGAATGTATACATTAAATGGATTCCTCTGACAGATGCCAGAAAGTGGTGTCCATCACCCATAGGGTCTCATTGTGAAGAATGTTTATGTTTAATGTATATGTTTTCACTGGGTATAGCTGTATGGAATATCGTAGGATCCTGCTCTATTCTATACTTTTTTTGTAATATACAGATTCATACTGGCCAAATGAAGGCCAAAAGGAGTCACTTTTCACTTCCCTCAGGCCGTTTAATCCTATTGACACGTGTAGTGTATACATTGGGAGCTATAGGGAGCTTACATCACAAATGTGATGTGTGCTTAGACTTAATGCTTTATTTTATATAGCTTGTATTAACTAGTATGATATTTTTATTTATTGGGAACTAGGCCCACATACTGTTTTTCTGTCAGGATCCTGCTGCCTTAAGGGGTTGTCTCACTACATTGATTCATCTCACCTCAGTCCTGTTTTCTTGGTTTCATTTTGAAATCAGGGGTGTGTTTACTAGCTTCTACTAGGCTGCAGAATAAGCCAGATTTGTAGCTATAGCAACCAGTGCTGGCAGCCTATCAGGAGAGCGTAAACAGGTCTGTAGCTATAGCGACCTGAGGAGCTGATGCAGCCCATACAAGAGGGGATATCTAGAAATAGGTAGAACACTGGTAATTGGATATATTTTTACAAGATCTTTAACATAAACAGCAATCCTTGTAGTGAGACAAACCCTTTAAGGTTTAATCTACATCAACACTAATAAACTTTACAAGCAAAGATAGCCATCTCTTAATTGATTATGACTGCATTATGTCCTGAATTAAACATTATGTCAATTATTTAATTCCAGAAAACAATCAAACAAAAGATCAATCGTACTGTTCTGCATGTCGCATTCAACTGCATACCACAAGAATTTGCAGAATTGCATGCCTTATATTTTCTTCGTAATACTCAAGGTATAGTACTGCTATGTTTTATACAGTTACAGCACACATACAGTATACCTCCCAGCAGGGCCGGGACAAGGCATTTTGGTGCCCTAGGCAAGTACAACCAATGGCGCCCGTCCAAAGCTCCCCAAAAAATTGCATCCCCCCACACTAATTCCTCTCTCCCCTGCGCCAGGTCCTGTCGCTAATTTTCTGCACATTCCACATAGCTTCTGTCCATCTCCTCACAGTCACTTTCACAATGACAAATTAGCTTTTCAAAATCACTCCCCTCCAATGACAGTGTAATACCTTTAAATAACAAACACCAAATAATCCAAACCCATACATGGAGCAAATCTATCAACAAATGAAATTTTTACTAAAAAAAAAAATCCTACAAAACCAAGACCCCAAAACTATTACTAAATTAAGGATCAAAATAATCCTGCCAGACCCTGACCGAACACAACCCCCACATGTGACTATCAGTTATACACAGGCTCTACAGACATATACCACCGCCATACAGTGATCAGATACTAGTTGTCTGTAGGCTCTGCAGACATGTAAGTGATTGCACTGCAAAAAAAGAAAGCACAGCAACCAGCGTTTCTGTTTCCGTATACAAGTAAAAAAAAAATTTTTCCAACCTTTATTGTAGAAATAAGGAGTTTTGTTAGCTCCGAAACGCGTCGGCTCTGATGCGAGGAATCACTTACTAATATGTCTGGATTTTAATCTTTCTACAATAAAGGTTTGGGGAAATTTTTTTTTATTTACTTCTAAACGCAAACAGAAACGCTGGTTGCTGTGCTTTCTTTTTTTGGATTCACTTACTAAGGATCTCCTGCCTTACCGGGCGTTGCTGGCCGTAATTTACAAACCAGGTGAGCTGACTTCAGAACTTTTTTGTTGATTGCACTGCAGTTACATTTAGTGACTTACAGGAGACGCCTTTTCTGATCATCGTCGTTCACTTTCCCTTTTCTTCTCCATCCGGTTCAACCCTTCATGCTGATTGCTTCCCGGCCATACTGTCTCTAAAGGATTTGGACACAAATATCTTAGAATCCTCACATTTCCAGCAACTCCTGAATTATCGGTATATAAGTCCCCTCAGTCAGACCGGTATATACGTCCCCTCAGATAGGACGCTATATAGGGCCCGGGAGTTAGGTCTATATGACCCCCAATTTAAAGGGAGGGATATACAGGTCCCCATCAGTTAGGCAGGATATAGATATTGCCCCCCATCAGGAAGGTGTATATATATAATAATATATATAATATATATATGCTCCTCAGTAGGGAGGTATATTGATATAAGGTCATCCCCAGGCAGGTATATAGCGAGGGGCACTCTCAGGCAGGTATCTAGCTCCGGGCACTCTCAGGCAGATATATAGGGGCACCCTCAGGCAGGTATATAGTGACACTCTCAGGCAGGTATATAGCTAGGGGCACTCTCAGGCAGGTATATAGCTAGGGGCACTCTCAGCAGGTATATAGCTACGCGCACTCTCAGCAGGTATATAGATAGGGTCACTCTGCAGGTATATAGGGGCTCGGGCCGGTATATAGGGGCACTCAGCAGGCATATAGAGGCTCAGGCAGGTATATAGGGGCACTCAGGCAGGTATATAGGGGGGCTCAGGCAGGTATATAAGGGGCACTCAGCAGGCATATAGGGGCAAATCAGCAGGTAAAAATAGGGCACTCAGCAGGCTTAATATAGGGGCACTCAGCAGGCAAATAGGGGCACTCAGCAGGTATATAGAGGCTCAGGCAGGTATATAGGGGCACTCAGCAGGCATATAGGGGCACTCAGCAGGCATATAGAGGCTCAGGCAGGGATATAGGGGCACACAGCAGGCATATAAGGCTCAGGCAGGTATAATAGGGGCACTCAGCAGGTATATAGGGGGCACTCGCAGGTATATAGGGGCACTCGCAGGCATTTTGGGGCTCAGGCAGGTATATAGGGGCACTCAGCAGGCATATAGCGGCTCAGGCAGGTATATAGGGGCACTCAGCAGGCATATAGGGGCACTCAGCAGGCATATAGAGGCTCAGGCAGGTATATAGCGGCTCAGGCAGGTATATAGGGCACTCACCAGGCATATAGGGGCACTCAGCAGGCATATAGAGGCTCAGGCAGGCATATAGGGGCACTCAGCAGGCATATAGAGGCTCAGGCAGGTATATAGGGGCACTCAGCAGGCATATAGAGGCTCAGGCAGGCATATAGGGGCTCAGGCAGGTATATAGGGGCTCAGGCAGGCATATAGGGGCACTCAGCAGGCATATAGAGGCTCAGGCAGGTATATAGGGGCACTCAGCAGGAATATAGGGGCACTCAGCAGGCATATAGAGGCTCAGGCAGGTATATAGAGGCTCAGGCAGGTATATAGGGCACTCAGCAGGCATATAGGGGCACTCAGCAGGCATATAGAGGCACTCAGCAGGTAAAAATAAGAGCATTCATACTTACCTGCTTTCCGGGCGCGCGCTCCTCTTCAGGCCACGCCACGCATATAGAGGCTCAGGCAGGCATATAGGGGCACTCAGCAGGCATATAGGGGCACTCAGCAGGCATATAGGGGCACTCAGCAGGTATATAGGGGCACTCAGCAGGCATATAGAGGCTCAGGCAGGTATATAGGGGCACTCAGCAGGTATATAGGGGCACTCAGCAGGCATATAGGGGCTCAGGCAGGTATATAGGGGCACTCAGCAGGCATATAGAGGCTCAGGCAGGTATATAGGGGCACTCAGCAGGCATATAGGGGCACTCAGCAGGCATATAGAGGCTCAGGCAGGTATATAGCGGCTCAGGCAGGTATATATGGGCACAACGCAGGCATATAGGGGCACTCAGCAGGCATATAAGAGGCTCCGGCAGGCAAAATAGGGGCACTCCAGCAGGCATATAGTGGCTCAGTCATGTATATATGGGGCACTCAGCAGGCATATAGCGGCTCAGGCAGGCATATAGGGGCTCAGGCAGGCATTTAGGGGCACTCAGCAGGCGTATAGAGGCTCAGGCAGGTATATAGGGGCACTCAGCAAGAATATAGGGGCACTCAGCAGGCATATAGAGGCTCAGGCAGGTATATAGAGGCTCAGGCAGGTATATAGGGGCACTCAGCAGGCATATAGAGGCACTCAGCAGGTAAAAATAAGAGCATTCATACTTACCTGCTTTCCGGGCGCGCGCTCCTCTTCAGGCCACGCCACGCATATAGAGGCTTAGGCAGGCATATCGGGGCACTCAGCAGGCATATCGGGGCACTCAGCAGGCATATAGGGGCACTCAGCAGGCATATAGAGGCTCAGGCAGGAATATAGGGGCTCAGGCAGCTATATAGGGGCACTCAGCAGGCATATAGAGGCTCAGGTAGGTATATAGGTGCACTCAGCAGGTATATAGGGGCTCAGGCAGGTATATAGGGGGACTCAGCAGGCATATAGGGGGCATAGGCAGGCATATAGGGGCACTCAGCAGGCATATAGGGGCCCCTCAGCAGGCAAAATAGGGGCACTCAGCAGGCATATAGAGGCTCAGGTAGGTATATAGGGGCACTCAGCAGGCATATAGGGGCTCAGGCAGGTATATAGGGGCACTCAGCAGGCATATAGGGGCACTCAGCAGGCATATAGGGGCACTCAGCAGGTATATAGGGGCACTCAGCAGGCATATAGGGGCACTCAGCAGGTAAAAATAAGAGCATTCATACTTACCTGCTTTCCGGGCGCGCGCTCCTCTTCAGGCCACACCTCCAGCGCCGGGACGCTCCTCCGGCAGCTCCTCGGGCGCACAGCCTATGACACGCTGTGCGCCCGAGGAGAGACAGCGTCACGATGACATCACTTCATCGCGACGCTGCCCAGCGGAGCAGTACGGGGCCGTGGCGGGTCCTCAGCGCTATGAGGACCCGGCGGCTCCGCTGTGTCGGACCGTGACTTACCGGAGGATCCAGCGGTCCTCCAAGAGCCGGTACGACACTGTCTGCGGGGCAGGGAGTGCTCGCTCTCTGCTCCGCAGAAGTCCTCAAAGAGACCGCCGGCGCTTTAGGCCCACGGCAGCGGCCTGGAGCCCAGGAAAGTTCGGGACCCCTGATGCGCCCCTTAGAGACAGGCAGAGTAGGCGCCCTAAGCGATCGCCTACCTCTGCCTACCCGTCGTCCCGGCCCTGCCTCCCAGCTACTTCTTTTTCATGCAAGTGTACTGTAAACTAGAATTTGAGATATGCACAGGTGTCCCAAAATGGGTGGTTTTCTGGATGGGTTGGGTAGATCAGGTATAATATTATAGATCCTAGATCTAGATAAGGTCACTCTGATTTCATTAATATGTTTATACACTCCTTCTGTGTAGAAACTATTTCAGAGCCCAATGATATGCAGGAAGCTAATGACGTCATGCCGATGTTCTTGGAGTATGGAATCTTGAATGGACATTGTCTTCTGATGCTGAAACAAGTGTTCTCACAGGCAATAAACAACACTGCTTTAGATGCTACTAGTCGTTAAAGGGGTTTTCTCGCTACAAAGATCATATCTCAGATTATGGGGACAGTAAAAATAAGCACTTTTGTAATTGGGTTGCATTACCTAAGTCACTTAGTATAGTAGATATGAGCTTTTCTGTGCATCTGTTTTCTATTTCTGCTGCTGCTAGTCGTGACACGCCCCCTTTTCGGTGATTGGCTAGTCGGGACACGCCCCGGTCGGATTCCGTCCCCCCTGGACACGGCCCTGCACTGTGATTGGCTGACTGACATTTTATTCAGCTTGTTGGGATACGCCCCCAGACAGGACACGCCCCCTGCGCTGTGATTGGCTGCCTGCACACTGTGTTTACTCCCCTTTGCACTGTTAAAACCGAAAGTGAAACCAGCTATCTGAAAGGGCTGCTGGCTCTATACTCATCTCCCAGCACTACGGTGAATGATCTGGGTAATCACTGGCTGTTTAACTCATAGATCCCTTCATATAACACAGTCTATATCCTGTGCTCCTTCCCTATAACACAGTCATACAGTCTCCTGCCTGATAACAGCGAGGGAAGAGAGGGGGGAGGGGAAGTGTGCATTCCTCACCTGTGTGTCTTCACTTCAGGCTGTGTGTATAACTGGTTATAGCACAGCAAGAAGCTGGTGAAGCCTGAAGCTGAAGGCTCTGCAGACACATGAGAACACTGCAGGAGGCAGCATAGCGGTCCTCTCCAGACAACCTTCCTCTTCCCCTGCTACACACAGAATGATGATGTCACAGCTCTTCAATGAGGAGAGACACCTCTGGCAGGAGAGACACGCCTGCTGAGGGAAGAGACACACCTCCTGGCAGGAGAGACACACCTGCTGAGAGAAGAGACTCGCCCCTGGATTTCAAATTCAATCTCATAGAATTAGCTAAAGAGCATGAACACTTCAAACAATAAGACCCCTTAAACCACTAAGAATTGTAGATTTGTAGAAATCTGGACATTTAATAAAGGCTAGTTTCATGCCAAAAAGTAATCTTGTATTGTTCCTTATAAAACAGCAGAGTATTGCTATACTGACAATGGCTGAAATCTATGTATGACTTTTTTTTTTATCATTTGCTCATGTTTTTACATTGAAGCAGTATAAGTGCATTGGATCTCAATGGGCTTCTTGGACTTTCCAAAAGGTGGTGCACATTCAATAATACAGACCTGGTGAATGGAACAATATTTAATTAAAATGTCTTTTTGCATTTGTCTGTTTTGTTAAATATTTTGTCGTAATTATCGCATGAAGTGAAGGGATGTATCTAGGCGTTAAACATACTAGGGTAGGAGATGTTTAAAAAAACAACTTTGTCACAGACTAAGACCTGCAAACACAAAAATGTACCAGCAGCACTCCTCAAACACTAAGAGACAGTTAAACAATGAATAAATGAACTAGTTCAAAGTGCATTTCTGCTACTTTTATGATAAAATCTGAGATTCTTATCAAAACTATCAGGGCCCATACACTAACAGACTAAGACTTGTTAGGGATATAAAAAGCATTCCAGTACATTTTTTTTAATTTTTTTTTTTTTAATTCTTAGACTGAAAGGGGGTGTTCTCTTTGGACAATCGCTTTCATAATAGAGAGGTGCTCTGAAAATGAGATGATCACAGCGTGTTCCAGTAAAAGAGCCCCCCGCTAATATCTGTATTTGGCATTGAAACATAACAGAAAATGTTCAATTCTTTTGCAGTGTCACCACAGGTTGAGCATTAACAAATTCTGATGTGCTCATTGGGTCCTGCAAAGAAGATCTGTTATTGCTCATAAATAACAAAACTGAATATAAGACTACCTCTATTTCTCTTTAAATTTTGGGAGTTTTTTGCCTATATAGATACATATTTAGGTATGTTCATTTGTTTCTGTTTTAGGTTTTTATGCCTCTGTTGTCTTACAATGAACACAAAAATAAAGACATCTCCCTTCAAGAGGATCAGCAAACGGGATCTCCTGAAAACATTGGTGATAAAGATTTCTCTAAGCTGGAGGAACCAAGTGTGGAACTAAGAAGTGTCCAGTTAATTCGAGATGAATTCCTTATGAATATGCAAAAATTTCTGAACCAAATTCAGCAAACAATACAGCAACTTGAGGGTGATTGTAGACTAAAGAGGGTTTTCTAGGGCTAAAACATTGAAGACCTATTCTGATCCTAACACAATTTTCTTTCTGGTTTTTTATGTCAATATTAGGGGAAATTAAATTAGAAATGCCAGATGTGAACCTTAACATTGAACCCCCCAATGGGGGCAGTAAATTGCTAGAGAAACTTACAATCGTGAAAAAATTGGGCAAAACAAGTGTTGCGCTCTGGAAGAATTGCTACAGAAGAAGCCACGGTTAAAACCTTCATCCGGGCAAGCCTTTGTCTAACATTTTTAATTATTTAACTATAATGGGAAAACCTGCTGAGTTAACCAGAATGGGAACTGCCCTTGCAGAGCAGCACTTCATTCTGACACATAGAGGGGGGGTTCTGAGTGAAGGATCCCCTCTATGACATTGATACTCCTTACAATGCGGACTTTTAAGCCCATTATCATGCAATGACTTTCAAACCCATTATTTTGTCTAAAGGGAAAGCATGACTTTTTTTTTTTCATCAATTAATTTGTTAATCGGTTTTTATTTTGCTTTTGTCTCCTTCTGTTTTTAGGGAAAGGCTCCACTGGCTGAAATTGACTTCTGGCGGGAACGCAATGCTACTTTAAGTGCACTTATTGAGCAGCTGAAACTTCCCACAGTGAAGAAGGTCCTTAATGTTTTGTCCATTGCCGATCCTGGCTTAGTTCAAAATCTAGATCTTACAGTAACTGAGCTTGCAAAGTACCATGTTGAAGCTGCTGATAATGTTCGATTCCTAACTACTCTTGAAAATTTAAGGGCAGAATTCGAAATGAGTATCTTTTTAACCTTTAGGAACAACCCTCAGTCCTAAATTTTTTGACTTTTTTTCTGTTGTAGAACTTAACACATGGAACAGGTTTTAACGTAGTGTTGGATACAATTCCTCCAATGATGAATGCTTTAAGAATGGTGTGGATTATTTCTCGTCATTACAATAAAGATGAAAGAATGGTCCCGTTAATGGAGAGAATTGCTTGGGAGATTTCAGAAAGAGTCTGCCGAGTCCTCAATATTCGCACTTTGTTTCGGTAGGTTATCATCGTTTGGGGGAAAAATTGTATCATATGCTCAATACATTAGGAACAAAATATGTTGGCTAACCCAATGGTAAGTAGTCACCAAACCAAATGTTGCTGAAAAATAAAATCTGGATTTGCACATTTTTCAGTAATTCTTAACACTTTTTTTTCAGAGAAACAGTGAACAGCAAAAAAAAAAAACAATTTGGGGGCAAAGGAAAACCCTTGGAATTGTGGAAAGCATGTTACTTTGAAGTCCGTGCTAAGATTGAAGCTTCAGGGAGGGACCAACGTTGGGAATTTGACAGGAAACGTCTTTTTAAGAAAACGGACTACTTGGCGACTATATGCCAAGATTTATTTGATATTTTGCAGGTGCTAAATTATTATTATTTTTTTTTACTTATAAAATACTGTGATGACTGGACCTTCAAATGGTTTTTTAGATTTAACCTTGGTGAATCAATTTATAAATCAATCCCTTTTGGGGAAACAACCCCTTTAATATAAAAAGGCCCCAGGTCTATAAGTTTTGCCAGGGGCCCAGGGCCAAAAGAGGCTGTCCGCATTACAGAAGTTTGCAATATATTATATGAGCAATCAAGCTCATGCATGGTCTATTTCCCTAATAACACCAAAAGAAATGTAAAAAAAAATTTTTAAAAAAAATTTAAAGAAAAAAAAAAAATTTTTCAAAGAAATTAAAAAAAACATTTTTGGTCACATTTTTTTTATTTTAAGATTAAATTTTTTAAATTGGGTTTTAAAATTTATTTTTTAACGGGATTAAATTTGCACACAATAATTTCTCTTCTGGTTGAAAGAAAATTGGGTATGGCCATTTAATAAATGAGGTCCGAAAAAGCCCTTTTTAAACCCCCTTAAAAACGACCTTTTTCCGGACCCATACTTTCCGGGGTCTTTTGGGGGGGTTCACGCACCGGGACGTAGGATACGTCCTGAGGTTTGGCGCGAATTTCTAAAGCAAAGTTCGCGCACGGCGCGGGGTGTCAGCGGGTTTTTTAAACAGCTGACATCCCGCAGCGTGGGCCCCGACCCCGGTTCGCCCCCGGGGGGGGGGGGGTTTAAATCCCTTAATTTTTCCCCGGGTTCGGGTCGCATAAAAAAGGGGAAAAGCAGGAGGAGATGCTCCCCCTGCTTTCTCTGCCCGGGGGGCAGCAGGCACGGATCGCACGATCCTGCAGCTCCTCCCCTTTCTGACAGACAGCACGGAGGGGAGAGAATGTTTCCGGGGGTTTTTTTTCTGTGACTTTCCGATCCCCCGGCCTTTGGCCCTGTGGGCATGCCCCGGCATCGGGACTGACATTTCTTTAGGAAAAAAGTCATAGCAACACGCGATGCACTGATTCCTATTGAATGAGAGATCTAAAGATCTCTCATTCAAATCCCCTTAGGGGGAAAAGGGAAAAATAAAAAAAGTAAAAAAAAGTAAAAAAAACCAAGTAAAACACAAACCCCGAAAATTTTAAAATAAAAAAAACGTACACCCCCCCCTTTTCCCCTTTACAAAACCCCAATCGCCCCAAAAAAAGATCAAAAATAAAAAAGTCCCCATTTTGGTTTTCCCCCGGTGGTAACGACCTGCCCATAAACTGCATTTTAAAATTAAAACCTGCAGGGTAAAACGCCGTAAAAAACAAAACAAAAAAAACAATCACAAAATTTAAGATTATTGTTTTTCCCGCAGCAAAAAAAAAGGGAAATTTAAAAACCCGATCAAAAACCCCTAAAAAAAGGGCCAAAGTTGCCCCAAATTTTAAAACGTCATTTCATCCCGCAAAAAAAAAGTTTATTTTGCTCTGTATACGGAAAAATAAAAAATGTTTTTGCTTTTCAGAAGATACGATGCATAAAATATTTTTTTTAAAAAACTAAAAAACATTTTTCCTTTTTTTTTTAAAGTGCTTAAACATAAAAAAATAAAATAAAAAAAGGGTATCCCCATAATCGTAGCGCCCCAAAAAGTAAACCCAACTTATCAGGGATACTGCATGGTAAAGCCCTGTTAAAAATAAAAATAAAAAAAAATATGGGATTGCAGTATTTTCTTCCCCCTGGCCCCCAAAAAAAGGGGAAATTTTAAAAGCGATAAAAAAGGGCCTTCCCCCCCCCCAAAAATGATACTAATAAAAACGTCAACTCTCTCGAAAAAAAACAAGTCCCTACAAAGCCCCAAAACACAAAAAAATTTAAAAAGGTTTGGCTCTCAGATTTATGGCGATGAAAAAAATTTTTTTTCCCCGGTTTTAAAAAAAAGGGTGTTTTTATTGTAAAAAAAGCAGAAAAAACAAAAAAAAAATATACAAAATTGGGAAATGGGTTTTTAATTTTACTAAACCTGCTGGAAAAAGCTACCTTGTCTATTCCCGTACGGCCCGTAAAAAAAAAAAAAACCTCCCAATTGCTGTATTTTTTTTCAAAACATCTCAGAAAAACCTAATAAAAAGTGAACATAGCATCATATGCACCCCATAAGGTTTACCAATAAAAATTTTCAACTAAAATTCCCGCAAAAAAAAAACCCCATACACAGTTCTCACACGGGTAAAAAAAAAAAGTTAGGGTTTGTCAGAATAGGACAAAAAAAAACGAAATTTTTTTATAGCCCGAATTTCTACTGGGGTAAAAGTAATAAAACAAAAAAAAACTATAAAAAATCTATATTTTTGTAATTGTACCAACCCAAACCTTTAGAAAAAGTTATCACATCATTTACACTGCCACGGGAATCTGAAAATTTTTGAAACTCAAAAAAAATGACCAATTTCTTTTTTTTTCCCCCCATTTTCTTTCCCCAAATTGCTAAAAAAAAAACTATGGGAAACACCTGTGACCCAAAATGAAGTAAAACCCCTAGATGAGACCCCTAAAGGGGTTTTGAATCCAAAAGGGGGCGACTTCTGGAATTTTTCCCTGTTCTGCTATTTTGGGGGCTTTGAAAAAATGGGGCCCACCCCCCCAAACCAAAAATCTGCTTTCCAAAAAGGGCCAAATAGCGCTCCCCCCCTTATACCCCCCTTTCCCATGCGCCCAAAAAAGCAGTTTAAAAACCCACATGTAGGGAAAATTTGCCGAAATTTGGGGAAAAAATTTTCCTTAAACAAAGTTTTTAGGGTTTTTTTTTCCCGGGGTTTCCCTTTGTATATATGAAACATTTTAAGCTAAAATTTCAGATTATTAAAATAATATTTTTTTTTTAAAAATTTTTCACAGCCTTATGCTAAAAAAAAATTGTGAATCCCCTTTGGGGGGGTCTATATACCAAATTCCCCCCCTGGATATATTCTTTAAAGGGGGTTTTGGTTTCCAATTCGGTCTTTTAGGGGGGGTTTATTAATTTTTTGCCCCTTTTGGGTGTCCCCAAACCTAAAAAGGGGCCCCTAAATAAAATCGTATTGAAAAGGGACCCCAGAGTATAGTAGGGCTCCTCCTATTCTGGGGCTTATGGGTTTAGGAAATAATTTCACTAGGGCCAAATATGGGATATCTCTAAAAACGTCAACCTGGGGGAAAAATTTATATTAAGTTTCATTTAAATGGTCAAAAATTTTTCCGTAAATTCCCGTGAATTTTTGGGTAAATAAGAAAAAACTGCAAAAAAAAAATGAAATTCTGAAATTTTTAACCTTTCCCCTTTGCTTTAAAATTTCCCGTGAAAAATTTTTGAAAGGGTTTTTCAAAAATTCCTAAATAGTGTTTTAAATATTAAGGGTCTAGTTTCTCAATGGCCTAAAAAATGGGGGGGATTAAAAATGCAGGGCCCCCCCCAAAACCAGTTCAGAACGGAGTTGGGCCCTAAAAAAATGTATATTTTCAAATTTTTTGAAAATGTGAGAAAAATTTCCCACAAATTTTTTAAACCCCCTAATTCCGGTTTTAAAAAAAAAAAATTATTGAACATTTTAAAAAATGAAAGCCCCAAACCCATAGTGGAAAATATGGAGTAGATTTAAAAAACTTTTTGTGGGGAAAAATTATCTGTCTTGCACGCAGAAATTTTTTCAAAATTTCAAAATCGCAAAAATTTTTCCCAAATTTTTTTTGAAATTTTTATATTTTTTTACAAAAAAAACAAGGAATTTTAATGGATAAAAATTTTTCTAACTTAAAGCAAAATGTGGCACGGAAGGGAAAAAAGTCTCCCGAATCACATGAATAGGTAAAAGGTCAAAAAGTTATTCTCCCATAAAAATTGGGCACATTGCCCGATTTCAAAAAAAAGGGCTGTGCAGGGAAAGGGCAAAAAAGGCTGGGTCCTTAAGAGGGGGAAATTTTTAATGAAAAAATTTCACTAGCTTTAAAAAAATGTGGACCACTTTGAATTACAGTTTTTAAACCCGTAGTTTAAGCCCTATTGATAAATCTTTTTAAAATGGAAATGTACATATAGATGCAAATTGTTTAATCTATTGGAATAAGGTTTAGGATTATCTTCTACTTTACATTTGTTTCCTTCCCCGGGGGCCCCCCATGATTTGGGTTCATTTAAACAGTTCCCCCTCCAAAAAAAAATTGGGTAATTTAAAAAAATTGAACCCGATTGAAAATAATATATTTTAAAAAAAAAAAATTTTAAAAGACACATATATATACATACATGCATTATTAATCTGTTCAATAGCCAATTAATTTTTTTTGGGTAGGAAGCTACTAAAGGAATCCAAAGCATATATACATGCGAGAAAATCTGGATTGTAAAAAAGCCTCCCCTAAACCCCCCAAACCCCTTGGGGTGTCTTTTGTGACAGTTCATTCCCTTTTAAAAGGGATTTATCACAACTTTTTCTTATTCTAATATATAGGTTCTGGAAGAGTTTTACAAAAATTTTTTGGGTTTAGAAATTTTAAAAACTGTAACTGGGATTCCCCAAAACGTATTGATGGGCGTATTGCATAGGGGTTTTATGGTCTTATCAAACCAATGGAAGCCTTGTCTTTTGAATTTCCCTTTTTAAAATAAAAAAGGTGCCCAAAACTGGGAAAACCGGGCATAGAAGACTTTAAACATGAAGTCGAGGTATGAAATGAATGAAAATTATGGTTTAATTAGGACTCTGCTTAAAAGTAGTATCTGAATGAAATGTTACCCCCTTTACATGTTCCCGTGTTATTGACAGGGGCCCTTGAAGGAGAAGCCATACATTTTTATTTTAAAGAATCATTCAAAAAATCTTCGCTCCCGGTGAAAGGGTGCATTTGACATGTTACTGAAATTCAAGCATATTCGCTCTCGAGAAGCCATCAAAACCCACAAATGAAGATTTAAGGGTTTAAAGCTATTTTTGGAGGGAGGGATTGTAAAAGGGGAAGAAAGGGAAAATTTTCATTTTAAAATTTTTGGAGCATTGTATGATTATCATGTAATGTATAATCTATATACAATCCTTTGTTATTATTAAATTAATGAAAGGGCACAGTTTTTTTTTTAAATTTAAAAACATATATGGAGTCCCGTCTTGTCAATGTACACATTTCAAGGGGATCTTTTTTTCCCCTGGAAAAAAAAGAATTGGGGGGGGGACTATTTAAGGGCCCTTCCCCCTATTTTTGCTCCCCAGGCCCAAAACCCCCTACAGGCTTGGTGAATTAAAACAACGTTTTCCCTGTTTTGGTTTTCCCTGTGTGTCCCTTCACTTTTGCAGGAAAACCCTTTGGGCCCCCAGCCAAAATTTTGGGGTTTAGAGGACCACGTACAAGATGTTACCGGCCTGGCGCAAGCAAATTTCGTGAGTTTTGATTTATTGCCCCTAACTGAACTGAGATTGCTTTATGAGGTTATAGATTGTTTGCTTGATGCAACAATGAGATTAGATTATTATTTTTGAAGGTTTCTGCATGTAGTCTGAAATGTACTTTTTATTTTGCTTTGCAGGTTGAAAGGGGAAAAAATTTTTCACAAAAAAAAAGGGGAAACTCCTCTTCTCTACAAGAATCACCCTCCAGTAGCCCGGGGCAATTTTTATTGGGGGAAAAGGGCCACTTTTTTTCACCGAATCAAACACACAATTGTTTTGGTTTTTTTGGAAAAAGGAAAAAGATGTTAGCAAGTGGGAAAAATGGGGAAAAAAGGTTAAAAATTTTTTTTTAAAAAATGTGCATTTTTAAACACTATAAAAGGATTCACCAACATGTCACATTGGGTTTTTGAGGGTGCTCCCCCAAAACCAAACGATATTAATTTCTGGGAAAAAAATATTTTGTATATTTTAATTTTTTGTAACTAGGAAAACTACTGGATGTAATACCATAAACATAACATATGTGCGCGCTGCCATACTCCTGCAATACACCTGTTGCTTCAGAAGTACACACTGGCCAGCGCCTACCCTTTTGAAGCCTCCCAAATGGGCTTTTACTTTTCCCGGCGGGACTGTACCCCGGGGGAAAAAAGGGCAGGTATTCAATTTCCCTTTTCCCCAAAAATAAGACACCCCCAAAATAAAACAATTTGTTTCATTTTTTTTTTGCAGTTCAGAGTTTGGCTGCTTATGCTGAGTTTTTTGATGGGAAAACACTTCAGTATATTTAAAACAGGGTTTTGTTTTGTTTTAACAAAAAATGGAATTTTTTTGGGGCAAAAAAAAAAAAAAAACATCCCCTAAAAAAAAAAGTCTTAACTCGCTTTTTGGAGCCCCAAAAAATTTAAAATAAGACACTGTCTTATTTTTTGGGGAAAAAAGGGGAAACTTTATGAGACTTTTGAATTACCATATTTGCAGGGTGTACTTCGGGCGTATTGCAGAGAAATTATGCCCCATAAATACGCCGTGTAAAATTAACCAAATTAAGGCTTTAATTAGGGTTTTCGCCCCGCAATTACGGCGTTTTGGCCCGGGGGGGGGGGGGGAGCGGGGGAGGGGAAACGGGGGGGCCCCGGAACCCCCGCGGCCCAAAAAAAGGGTTTATTACCAGCGGCGCATTTTCGCCCTGGAATTTCACATTTAAATTATCTTCCCCCTTGGCTTTTTTTCGCCGAGCAGGGAGAGGAGACCCTAATCCATAGTTTTTCTATAGAACCCGTGGATTACCCTAAAGAATTTGGGGGGTTTTTTCCCCCTAATTTGCCACTCCGACGCGTTTTTTTCGGACTGAAATAAGTCCAGTTTTAAGCCTTGTGAACATATCCTAAAAGTTAAATTATTTTATTTTTTTATTTTTCTTTATTTATTTTCTTTTTACTTAGGCAAAGGCAAAATATTTGGAAGTAGCAAGAAGAATGAAAGAATATGAGGACAAGAAATATGCAGCTTGGAAGGAGAGCACTGATCAGAACTTGCCATTGCTTCTGAAAAGAAGTTTACTTGTTAACGTGCATGTACCTGGTCTTATTAATCAAACTAATTTATCTCTTGCTGAAATGGTAAATATGCAGTATTTGCTTGTTTTCTAATAGTTTTATACAGTATAAACTGTGTGCACAATTAATAGGCAAGTTGAGTTTTTGAGGATTCATTTTATTATTAAACAAATACTGCACTGTCAATCAATCCAAAACGTTGTTAAACCATAAAACCTGAATATTTAAGAAAGTACTATTGAGATTTTGGCTTTCTTAGCAGAATATATGGGAATAACTATTACCATGCAGAATTATTACGCAAGTAAATTAAAACCGAAGATTTTTGCATCTCACTTGTTTATTTTCATCTGTTAAAGCAGGCATCCTCAAACGGCGGCCCTCCAGCCGTTGGGAAACTACAACTCCCATCATTCCCACTGTTATAGATTATATAAATGCATGATGGGAGTTGTAATTTCCTAACAGCTGGAGGGACGCAGTTTGAGGATGCCTGTGTTAAAGTATGAATAATAAACAACTCAATCTACAAGTACACGTTTCTAACATTAAAAAATCAGTAACTAGTTTAGCCACCCTTCTTTTTAATAACAGTCCTACACCTTCTGTCTATGGAGTCTGTCAGTTTAATCTGTTGTGGATCAGCTTTTTGTGCAGCACAAACCTCTGCCTTCCAGGCACTGTTCAGAGAAGTCTGCTGTTTTCCTTCACCGAAAATCTCCTGTTTAAGAAGGGCCCACAAGTTCTCAATAGTTATTCTTTAATCTTTAAAGCCTTTACTAACTAGCCATGCAATGGAGTACTTTGATACATGCGGTGGAGCACTTTCCTGCCACTTTCCTTCCTGTTACACTGCTTGAAGAAGGTGTATTCTATCATATTTGTCACATGGCTGGACCATTGTAAATCTAGCACTTCTTACCCTTCATCTCACCCATACAAACTAATAGATTGTAAGCTCTTGCGAGCAGGGCCCTCTCACCTTGTGTCTCATCTGTAACCAGCTTTTCATTGTGCAATGTCTTTTTGTCTCTACTTACACACTCCAAATTGTAAAGTGCTGCGGAATATGTTGGCGCTATATAAATAAAGCTTTCATGTGCAATCTTTTTGTCTCTACTTACACACTCCAAATTGTAAAGTGCTGCGGAATATGTTGGCGCTATATAAATAAAGATTATTATTATTATTCTTTAGTAATAGAAACCCACAGAAGTATGTGAGTCAAAGTGCAGGTCTGTGCCCATTACTGATCCATCCACGGGCCCATTCACCTGGTCCATCAAGAGTCACTGTCATCTCACCAGTCCAGAAAATCTTTGGAAAGTCTTCTTTCAGATATTTCTTGGCCCAGTCTTGACGTTGCAACTTGTGTTTCTTGTTCAGTGGCGGTAAGGTTTCTGCCTTCCTCTCCCTGGCCATGTCCTTGAGCACTGAATACCTGGTACTTCTGGGCAACTTCAGGGAGGTTGCAGTTTTAGAATGTGACAGTACTGGAGGTTAATGGGTTTCTGGTCACTTCACGTTTGATTCGTCTCAAATTTTTGGCAGTTGGTTTGTGTCTTTTTTTTCTCAACACGTTTCTTATGACCCTGTTGATTATTTGCAACAAAATGTTTGATGGTTCTGTGTTTACGCCCCAATAGCTTCATAAATTTAAATAGTGCTGCATCCCTCTGAAAGACTTTTAACAATATGTGTATATATATCACAAAGCGTGACAAAAACCACGGTACTGCATCAGAAAAAAAAACGTCCGCTTTTGGGCCGTTTTTTGTCTGATGCAGTGTAGACATAGCCTAAGAGTTATCTCCTATTGTGAATGGTGGAGCCTGTTGATCAAGTTTTCTCTACAGTACAGGAAGTGTCCGTTTATTATTAGGCTTAGTGGCCAAAGTGAAAGCTGCAAGATTTCAGAATTTTTTTTTAAATATTGATCGAGAATATGAAAAAAAGGACAACCAAAAATTCTTAAATAATGTGTTTACATGAAAATATAAATTAAATAATGGGTCATTTTCTGTTGACACATTCCCTTTAATAAATAGTGATGCTGTATTTTGAAAAGATATTATATGTTTTGTGTTTGCCATCATTGACATACATCCAAAAAAATATTACAAAGCTCATGTGATGGTTAACAGCTGTGGGAAAATAAATGCCTGTACTAAAGGAATCAGGGTAGCCACTAGTTCTGTATGAAGATACAAAAGTATGCATGTGTCCATCATTTCTTTCTTCATAGTATGGTTATCCTAGAAGAACAGTAACCATTGTCTTACTCACATTTATATTTGCAGGATGTGGACCACCTTAAGGCTGACACCAATTATAATAATGTACGCTATGCTGTGAACTTTGCTCCAGAGCTACAAGAAATTATTACAGAAACCAAACACATGGAGCAGTTGGGCTTTTCTGTTGGTGAATTGCCTAGGAATGTAGCCCTACAGGAAGAGAAATTCTTAAGGTGGTTTTGCCATTTCACAATTTTAATGTCTTGTATGGATTGGTATCTTGTTTTAATACTTAAAGCCACTAATTTCTAACACTCAGTCATTTTTTAACTTAAAGAGGTTTTGCCACGATCTAATGTTGACGTGGAATCCTCCAAAATAGGTATTTAATCACTTTTCTAAATATATGTCATTAAAAAAGTGAAGCCTCTGAGAGCTGCAGCTTGACTTACATTCCCTTAGTTTCATGACAGTTTATATTAGATACGACCAGGAGCTGACAGGAACTGATATGGCCGCGCTTGCGTTGTTTGCACATCTTATCTGATGGCAGGGAACATGAGCGAGCTTTGAGGAGACTGGGGAGAAAAGATCCTGTCTCTTTTGTTTAGAATCCACTGGTTGTAATGTAATTATCTGAGTAAACATGCAGACGCTCCCTGCTCAGCCCTCCTCTCTGTCCCTGTAGCAGTTTGTGAACAAATGAAAGACTCTGCTTGCTGAGAGCTTATCTTCTCTCCTGAGCAGATAAGAGGGAGAAACTTGTGCACAATACAGTTATCCCATGTGGATTAGCCAAATAACATGTTTGCTCAAGTACAGAGACTGACTATCAGGACGTGCATGGGAGGTGGAGTGATGACATCACATAGGAGGTACTTGTTTTTTTAAACACAGTAACACAACGCTCCTTTTTCAAGCCTCAAGAGGGGAATATCAGCCTGTTAGGTGAGGAACTCACTTCTTGGCAAAACCCCTTTTAAGCATTATTTAATAAAGTGAGCATGGACATCAACTGCAGTTTAGCACAGCAATGCTTGCAGTCCTGGGTTAGCTACACAGACTAGACCAATGACAACATGAGTTTTTTTAGAGGTTGCAAAACCCCTTTCATGACACACTGAAGTGTAGACTTGCATGTGGTCGAGAGTTGTAATTTTTAGACTACACCAATCCCTCTCCTTCCAAATTTTCTATCTCACTAGTCTCAGAAATGGGGAGCACCAGGAAAGTTAAATGTAATTTTGGGGGTTGTGGGGCTTGTGGTATGGTTTATATAGCTTGAGATTGATATCAAAGGTGGTTTTCCACTACTATAAAAGATGACATCTTGCTAAGATATAGATAATTCAGCTTTTGACTTGAGTTGAGAAGACCACCTAATTAGTACAGAAAAATATTTACAAAGATATGATATTTGATATATATTTAGATTGTGGCTTGTTGTTCTAATATGTGTACTTTAATTGTTCTCTCCTTTTTGTAACTTTTCAGAATTTGTTACCTAATGATTACCAAACAGACTAAATTATGATGACTGCTATAAAAACTAACATGAGTTATCTTTCCATTTGATTGATTGCAGCTTCATGATAGACATTATGGTTTTTAGTTTTGGCTGTCATTTTCAGAACATTGACATGACCTAAAACCACATTTTCCACAGACCTGCTACAACTGTAGTTCCTCGCCTATTTAAATGTTTATGCTTGAGTAATCATACCAGTGTTAATATGTTTTTAGGTACATTGATGATATGAAGCAAATTCTGGCCTCTTATGAAAAATTACTACAGTCACTAAATGACGCTGAAACCCAACTACTTGATAATCACATCCGAGAGCTTTTGAAAGTATTTAGATCCGGATACAGAAGATTGAATTGGAACTCATTAGGTAACAACATTTGAACAAAATTCTCTTTTCTCTTTTTTCTGTAGTTCACATTACTTCAGATTGGCCAAACATCTCGGATTCTTCTTAAGATTAGAAAAATATTTTACAGTTTTTGGTTACCAAGGGGGCTTCCAATGAAAAAAAAAAATCACAACATATTCTTTTCTAATTTTCTTTCTTCGGGACCTTACATTTTTTGAAAGGGTGCATTTTTTCTATCTGATTGTTGAGGTATTGAACAGTAGGAGAACACGAAGGTATCTTGTAAATGTCCACTGCTCACAATGGTTATTTAACCCGCTTTGATTAGTAATATATAGTAATCTGTATGGCAGGTTAAATGTAACAGGCTATAGCAGCAAAATTAGATATTTTACTTTTCAAGATATTTAATACTTTATTATCTTTTATTAAACGGTCAATTCACATTATTATGACATCCATCGTAAACACTGTGTGCAGCATGGTCAGCAGCTAGACTCATTAAAGTCCCGGTAGGTTGTCAGAGGTATCTGCAGCCAAGCTGACTATAGTGCATTCCACAGCTGTTGTAGGGTATGTGGGGGAGGGTCCATAGAGCGAACACAGTGATTAAGGTGGTTCAACAATTGGGTTCAGGTCTGAGGAATAGGGGGGCCAGGGTTAGTACTTGGAAGTTTTGGTCATGCTCTTCCAACCAATGTCAGACATCTCTAGCCACGTTACCTATCGTATTGTCTTGCTGGGAGATCCTATCCGCCCCAAGTGAGACAATGAGCATATATAGGTGTAAGTGATCTGCAAGAATGGATTCTTACCGAAATTGGTTGCGTGCCTTCAATATGGATGAGTGTGCCCAGAAAACGCCACGGAAACATTACATAAATCATAATGTTGCTACCACTAGTTGAACAATAGTTGCAGGGTGTTTTGTTCTCTGATGTTTTTGCCTTATACGCCATCATTCAATAAAGCAGAAAATGTGGTTCACCAGAGGAGGCAAGTCCTTGCCAATCAGCAGAAGCCTAATTCCGATACTGCCGTAAACATTGAGGCCTTTGTTAACAGAAGTGCAGTAACCGTCTGTCTACATTGGGGCCATACAGTGTAGGATTTGCTGATCTGTTGTTTTAGATTCACGTCTAGCAGTGCTGTAGTTCATTTTGGCAAAGAGCTGCTCCACTATAGTGTGCTGGTCCACCCTCACGCATCTTTGGAGCCGACATTCATCTCTCACATCAATAGCACATGATACTCCCCAGTTTCCACGTTGTTTATTTGCAGTGGTGACATTTGTCCACTCACAATACATTTTCATCACAGCAGCATGTGTACAGTTCACAAACTGCGCAGTTTTATCAATACTGCAAACCTTAGCCTGAAAGCTGTTAGTCATCCTTTTTTTATCCTCTGATAAATCGCCCTTTTACCCGTTACAGCAATGAGGGATATGTGTGCAGACACCAAGCCAACTCATTACACGTGACTTCCTTAATGAGATACACGCTGCCGACATCGAAAGTAGGAAGTGGTCATAATAATGTGCCTCGACTCTATATTGTTATGTATTAATGATACTCCAAATTGAAGTACAGGCAGTCCCCTACTTACATTGTTCCGACTTACATACGTCCCCTAGTTACAAACGGAGACTTATGGGGCATGGCTGACATTCAACACTGAGTCACGCCTCATGATAACCAAGTGCCAGCATCCACAGCTGCACATGAGATACAGAACGTTAGGTGAACTCTTCTAAAAAAGGGCATAGACAGCAAAACAAATGTAAAAACTGTTCCCTGTACTATCCCAACATTTTTTTTGCTGGAATTACATATAATAAATATACCTGTTCTGACTTACATACAAATTCAACTTAAGAACAAACCTACAGTCCCTATCCCGTTTGTAACCCGGGAACTGCCTGTAACTCATTTTAGAATGTGGTAAAAAGCATACCTTGCAACCTTCAACTTTAAAGAGAAACATTGACATTATTTATTTCTAGGTATTGGAGACTTCATTAACCGTTGCAGCCTGGCAGTCGCAAAGTTTGAGTCTTTGGTACATAAAGTTCAGAAAAATGCAAGCGATATTGACAATAAGCTGTCCGCTATCGAATCTGCAAACCTTTTTAAATTCATCATTAAGAAGTCAACAGATTTTCCAGGTATGTTATAAATGAACCTGTGTACCATACACATATCCCAGGTTTTTTATGTTACATATTTTTATTTTACATATTTCTATTATACATATTATTTGGTTTTATATTGCAAGTTTTAGTAGTTTCTTAGTAAAATTTCCAGTAACATCAAAATCATAGTCACAGATTGTCACACAAAACCCACAACCACAAATCTGAATATAAGGCGAACAGAGAGTTTGAGACTGAAAAATGAGACAGGCATTGATAAATGTGCCTTAGTCCATCCAATCGGATTCTGTTATAGCCATGTAACCTATCCATAGGTTACTGTCCTCAAAAGGGCGAACCTGTCAGGAACTTTTCCCCATGAAAAAACTTGGCATATTTTCATCCTCTCTATTGGCTCTCATCAGAGAACTTAAAGAATTTTGAAAATTAAATTAGCACTATTCAAACAGTCTGAATTTGGTGTTGTTCAACTTTAGGTGGGCTCTTTATTACTTAGAACATAGCAGAGCTGAACCAATTGCCTGTTGCCTTTCAATTATTGATTAGTTTAAGTTTTCTCTAAAGGAGGGAAGCTTTTACCAACCGGGGCCCCATTTGGACAAGGTGAGCAGGAAGACACACAGCTATAAAAGTGGTCTGTACGAGGTCTCCCAGGGTGTGATCACCAGGATTTTCTTTTTATTGACACAAACCTGGGATACCCTCCTTATAGACTTAAAAGGGGTTGTCTTACTACATACATTGATGGCATATCGCTAGGATTGGTTTCACATCTGGGACCCACATTTATCTCCTAAACAAGCCACAAAACCTCTCCGTGCTGAATTGAAAGGTGATTGGGACTCTCCCATAGACATGAATGGGAGTTCCACTTACAGCTGCCACTCTGCTAAACTCGGAACTTACATTCATATCTATGGGAGAGTCCCAACCACTTCTCCATTCAGAACAGAGAGGTTTAGGAGATAGGTGTGGGTCCCAAATGTAGGACCTGGACCAATCAGACATTGATGGCATATCCTAGCGATATGCCAGCAATGTCTGTAGTGCGACAACCCCCTTAAACTAGTGACACATTAGAAATGTTAATTAGCTTAATCTTATAAGCAAAAACTTACTGCCAAATTAGATTTGCATGTATTTTGTCAAACAATATTTTTATATAAAGCCTATCACATGATACTGTTATTACACATCACATGATTTTGTTTCTAAGCTTCTCTGTTTTTTAAATAAAAAACTCAAAAAAGAACTTGCCCATCTATTGGCTTGCGGTTTCAGCAAAATTAAATCGGATTCAAACTTGCAAAATATCTAAATATCTTCTACTTTATGGAACTTAATCTGGATAGTCTTAAAGGGGGTTTTCTCGCTATGAAGATCATAGTTTAAAATTAGGGGACTAAAAACGTCAGCATGTACGTCCTCGGTTACCCTAAGCAAAATGCTATGGTTTAAGAGCACGGGCTGTTTCATTCGTGCTTGGTAATGAAGTTTGAGCTCTGATCGGGTTACGCCCAGGTCGGGAACGGGCGTCAGACGGAGATGCAAGGGACAGGTTGCGGACTGGAGCGCGCAGAGGGACATGTGCACGAACGAGAGAGAAAGAGAGACAGTTTTTCCACTGACAGCAAGCCGAGGTGGTGCAACGTAGTGTGCGGGTTGAGGGTGGCTTTTCACTGACCGATCAGAGGTGGTGCGACGTAGTGTGCGGGGGGAGGGTGAGCTTTTCATTGGCAGTGATCAGAGGTGGTGCGACGTAGTGTGCGGGGGGAGGGTGAGCTTTTCACTGACAGCGATAAGAGATCCTGCAGCAGAGAGAAAGATCATGTGCAGTCCCATGTAGACACAAACAGATAAAGAATATAGATTTGTTTGGCAAATCTGTACATGTCGGAGGTGTAATAATCTGCAGGATATATCACTGTGTGTGAGAGGCAGAGAAAAAAAATCAATGCAACTATTTTTCAACGTAGCTATTTTTCATGTAAGTGCAAAAACCGCTTCAACGCAAGTCTGCCTTAGCCAGGGCTCCTCAACCCTCAACACAGTCAATAGCAGAAAAATGGCAGGCTTTTTTAAATTGCAAAAACATGTAGAAGATTTATTAAAAAGTCCCATAAATACAAGACTTAAATGACAGCAGTTGTACTACTTGCGATTATGGTAGAAAGCATTCCATAGTAGGCGGTATCATAGAGTTAAGAGAACATATTTCATCTGCAGTGCAGCGACCGCAATAGCTCTGGACGCTCCAGCTTGGAGCACAGCAACTTCCTGACAGGTCGGGTGTGACGCAGGGCGCACGACGTTTCGTTTTTTGAGAAAGGGGGAGGTCCCCCAAAACGTCGTGCGCCCTGCGTCACACCCGCCTGTCAGGAATTGCTGTGCTCCAAGCTGGAGCGGCCAGAGCTATGCGGTCGCTGCACTGCAGATGAAAATATGTCTCTTACATTGCTATGATACCTGCTACTATGGAATGCTTTCTACCATAATCGCAAGTAGTACAACTGCTGTCATTTAAGTCTTGTATTTATGGGACTTTTTAATAAATTTTCTACATGTTTTTGCAATTTAAAAAAGCCTGCCATTTTTCTGCTATAGGCAGAGAAAAAAAATCACCCATCTTTCCCAGAGTCATATATGTCAAATGCCCATTCTAATTACAAAGTATGTACAGAAAGTGACAAATGTATATATACACTATCGAGTTACACTTAGCTTTTCACTTCCAAAGACAGCTGAGAACCTCTCCCTTCCCCCAGCTCACGCAGAATGAATCCTCACGTGCACACTGTGGGGCGGGTCTGCAGAGAGAGAAGATACGCCCTGCTGGGAGGAGAAACACCCCTCCATTTCGCATAAGCAGCTGCCAAATGGTGAAACAAGAAAACCCCTTTAAGACTCATTATTTCATCCTACCGAAAAGTTTTCTTTATGTGTAAAAGTCTTTTTGAAATAAACACAAGAAATTCATGATGAATGTTGCTCTTGAATAAAACTTATGTTCAGTTTAGGTGTACCTTATTTAATTTCGACCACATTCTTAAGGCCGGCAATAATGGCGAGTGGGGTGTAAACAAGTGATCAGTAATCACAATACTAACAGCACTATATTAAATCTGCTGCTGGACAGTGGTGGCTTGTTCGTAGACAATCAGTAGTCCATAAAGCATGATTATATAAAGATGTAAAGAATGATAGCATGTCTATGATTCACCTCTGGGAGAATGGCAACATGCCATGTTGAAACACTTCAGTAGCAGTTCAAGGGAAATATTAGGGCAAGTTTTTTTTTCACATAAGGAATGCTTTCTGAGGGGCAGTTACTCCAATGATAGTGCATATGTCTAACAGAATTCCATAGTGTGGATGTACAAACAGTTTTCAATTTTTGTCCTAACACCTATGAATTTAGCGTACTATGGATACCTGAGCGGGTATCAATGGGTAAAATTGTTGCAGTTTTTTTTTCTGTTGTACCTATCATAAATGAATTAGTGTTTTTTTGTGACTGTGGTAGGTAAGATTTTAAAAATGTCATATCCCTTATTTTGCTGTTACTAGAGATTTTACTAAAACACTATTACACATTTTGTATTGTGTATATAAGGCTTTTTGACTGATGCCTAATAAGCATAAAATGTAATTGACTATTACTGGATCCTTTGATCTTGGATTACATGGCAACATGAAGTTGTGACATAAAGTAAAATCATAGCCTGTTGAAATATTTGTGATAGCTGCAAGATTACTTGCAACTTTTTACTTTTTAAGAAATTGGAATTACATTTTGAATTTTCACCTTTAATGTTTTTGTGTCATTGTGTAGCCTCATCACTACCGTGTTTGTCCAAAAATAAGACAGGTCTTATAATATTTTTCTCCCAAAAAAAGCTAGGATTTATTATCGGGTTAGAGCTTTTTTTTTTTTTTTTTTTTAAACACAGCAATTTTTTTGAACTTATATTTTTGAATTCATGAACTTGCCAGCCCAGGAGGACAAGGGAGACCATTGATTAACTCTGTCATGACAGTCTAAAGGAGAGCCTCTACTATGCAGGTGGCTCACCAACCAGGGAGAGCAGGGAAGCCCATCAAGATACGGTAACAGGGGGAGATGGGTCAAGGAAGTGCCACTGTGCACACTTAAAGAGAACCTGTCACATAGTTTTTGCCCCCCCTGGCTGAGGACAGAACAAGCTAGTGTCAGACATGCTGTTTCCAGCGCTGTGTCCCTTATTCTGTAAGATGCTGTAGTTTTCGTGTATTTAAGGGGTGTTATCGTTTCATTAAATGGTCTTCAGAATAAGGGGACAGTGAAAACGAGCAACTTTGCAATTGGATGTCATTAGCAAAGCTGCCTTGTTCTGTGCCGTTCTTAGAAAGCTGTAATACATCTCCAGCTGTGAGAGGAGATCAGTGCTCAGATTAGATTGAATGCAGCCTGTGGTATGTATACAGCTCTTATAAAATAAGACTGATAGGGAGAGACACAGTGACATGTGGATTCAGGCAGAGAGGGGGGGGGGGAGAATCTCGGGAACCAGCATGCACCGTGAAGGGGGGGATGATGTCATCCAGCTGGAAGGGGAAGAAACGCCCCTGCATTCACAGAGTTGAGAAGCTCAGGGCAGTGGGAATGAGCCGAAGTAAGGAAGCGATACATCCCCTTTAATGCTCAAATCTGCAGTTTTCAGCCAGAAGAGTCATTAGAAGAGTCATTGAGAGTGTCAGTTTTTTTCAAACCCGCCCAACTGAGGCTAGCCCCACCCACCTAAACTGATAAACCTATTAGGCCCCGTTCACACGATGGATTTGGCTGCGGGGTCCGCGGCCAAAACCGCGGCCAAATCGCGTCTATTTTATTAACATGGTTTCCTATGGGAAACCGCGTTAATATTCACACTCCGTGGGTTTGGCCGTGGCTCCGGGTCCGCGGCCAGACCCGTGCGTGTGAAGAACTCTGCGGCCAATTCCTGACGGGGAGCACGGCGGCCGCGCGGTGCTGCGTGGTTGGGACGCGGCATGCGCCGTGGTTTGCCCCCTGCTATTAATTTGCATGGGGGCAAACCCTCGGCGCAAGCCACGCGCCCAAACCACGTCCCTCCCGTGCCGAGACGACGCCCACCACCCGTGCCGAAAACCCGCGTCGGGAGCCGCGAGTTTGCGGCGCGGCTCGACGAGGTTTTGGCCGCGGCGAAACCCGCTGCCAAAACCGCCGTGTGAACAGGGCCTTACTTTGAATAGGTAGAAACATGTGATTAACTGTCATTGGGCGGGGCTAACCTTTGGTGGGCGGGGCTAGCACCTGCTCATGAATAAGATTTGAGGGGTAAATGCTCTAAAACTACAGCATCTTACAGAATAAGGGACACAGCGCTGGAAACTGCAGGCCTGACACTAGCTTGTGCTGTCCTCAGCAAGGGGGGCACAACCTATGTGACAGGTTCCCTTTAAGGTGTCTGAGCAGTCCCACAAGTGAAGCTGCAAGGAAGGGAGCAGCCAGCACAGCACAGCACCTGAGTCTCCCGGGTAGTGCTGCACTTGAGAGTCGGGTGGCCTCCCTTGCACATTGTCTGTTCTGCTTGCAGCATCTTTGGACTGTTGGCGTTCTGAAGCATGTAGACTGGGTAACGAGGACTCAGGTGATCAGCGGCCATGTTATCAAGATGGGGGATCCCTCTCCGCTATTCAAGGTATGGCTGCGCTGATGTGGTTTGCCCTGATAAGTGTCCCTGGCTGTAACTAGGGCTTATATTTTAAGCCTACTCCAAAATCAAAAATCAAGCTTGGGCTTATTATTGGGCTAGGGCTTATTTTTGGAGAAACAGGATATTGTGGGATGTGCAATAAAACAGTGGTTAAGTGGTTAGTGAAATTTCAGATGACAAGTAAATTTAAAGTTACAGCAGCTATAGCTGTATACAATTTTGACTCTTTCGCTTCACTTTGTGTATGGATCATTATCATTGTTATTTCTGTAGGTGTCAAGGAATTCTTTGAATATATTGAAAATGAACGGTCTAAAGATGTTGAAATTATGGTCAGAAAGTATACTGCCATCGGGTCTATCTTAACAAAAATAGAAGGCCTAGTGGTAAACACCAACACTGGGAAAAATCCTCAAATGGCTCAATATTATGCATTCTGGGAAAATAAAGTCTACACCACATTGACAAAGATGGTCATAAAGTAAGAAAAGCTTTTTATTCCTTTGTTTCTGCAAATTATTGCATGTATTTCTATACTGGCAGGAAACTGTTACATATCATGAGTGTTTAAAGAGGTTGTCTCACAGAGCCATCAGCAGCTTTCATTCATGCATCCTATCACTTCCTGGTCAGGATGTGGGTAATTAGCATATAAGATCCAGGTATTCAAACTTTTGCTAATTAGTCTATCTGCTTCTACCAGGGCCAGAAAAGTTTTAGAGCTAAATTAAACAGTAGTAATTAGTCTCCTTTTTTAGATCACATAACACTCAAGCTCACAGGCGTAACTTCAAGCTCTTGGGCACCAGTGTAAAAAGTTAAATGGGCCCCCCAGCTACCATGTGCCATGTACAATACTGATGTCTTCTTATGTGGCAGAAGGACTTTTGGGCCCCCTCAGGCTGCAGGGCCTGGTAGCGACGATTACCTCTGCACCCCTTATAGCTACGCCTCTGCTCAAGCTCTCAACTTGCTGGCAGTTCTGTGCCGCGACCTTCGTAATGACGTCACTCTCTACTAACAGATAAGACATACAGCAGGGGAGAGCAGGCAGAAAAGGTCGGTAGCCTAGAGAAACCTGAGAGCAATCAAAGGTGAGAAAATCATATGTAGCTCCTTAACAAAAAATAAACAAAGCAATATATTTGGAAAATGTCTTTATTTAGTGTTCCTACATGTCGAAAGCTAATCTTTGTAGTGAGACAACCCCTTTAATAGCTTTTTGAAATGTCAGATTTACTTTACAGTACAACGTGAAAAAATAGTGTTGCGCTTTGGATTAGGGTAGGTGTAAATTACCAAAAAACCAACCCTAACCTAACCCTAGTCTTAATTTGGGGCTAGCATTTATAGGGGCTGTTAGCAGTTAACTTACCCTTTAGCATTGTTCTAGGTTTTGCATAGCTCCAAGTATCGCTTTGCTGCAAACACAGCATCACTTCCAGTGCAACGTCCAATGTCACTTTCGTTTTCCCTAACTTACTACTATGTTTTGAAAACAGAAAGTTACATTAGATGTTTGCATTGGAAGTGACATAATGCCGGAGCGATGCTGAAAGGTAAGTTAACCCATAAAACACCCTAAAACATTAAGCCTAATTTAGGGTTAGGTTTTCGGTTACAGTTAGCATACGGAATAGGGTTAGAGCAAAAATTTGGGTTCAGACATCTCAAACCTGAATTTTTTCACAACTTATTTTAAACTAGTGTCACAACTGTACTGGGCCTTTGAGCAACATTGGCAGTAAATATACTATACAACTATTAGCCAATCAAGGACAATATCTGCGTGGATTTTGTATGTTCTCTCTGTGTTTCTGTAGTTTTTCTCTAGGTACTCTTGTTTCCTCCCACACTCTAAAAACATCTTAATAGGTTAATTTGGAATTTCATTGGTGAGCCCTAATGGAAATAGGGATCAATGTTAATGATGACAAGCTGTTTACAGCACTGCAGGAAATATTGGCTCTAAAAATGTTTAAATAATAATAATTTAATTCTATTTTTACAGGAATTTCCAGGCTTTTAATGCGGCAATTATTTCCAATGTTCCTCTGTTTCAAGTTGAAACAATTCTGTCTGCTCCAGAAATAATTCTTCATCCTAATTTCAATGAAATTTTTAAATTGATTGTGCAGTGCTACAAGGGATGTCTTGAAACCACAAAGGTAACAATGTAGAGATGTAAAACAGATACATGCTTATGTATGATTTTAGAAGCAAAATAAAAGTTTCACATAGAACTGTGCAGAAGTCAGAAGCTACCATGTATTTTATGTCCAACCAATTCTGACATTAGATAGAGGGCATTTATTTTTACTAGTAGAAATAGTTACCTAAAGATTAGAAAAATCTCTCTATGATTTGAAATGTAATTTCTATTTTTATTTTTCTATTTTATTTTAATTTCTACTTCTCTGTATTTTACTAGCACTTAACGTTAAGTCAAGAACATTGGGAAAGTTTAACAAGTTATGGTTGTGCTCTTCCCAAAAGATGTTATTGCAGGTGTCACTGATATTTTGTTATTTTTTTAAATAGGCTCTATCATTCACAAAAGAAATGACCCACATGAATTTTAGCTGCCTTGAATTTTCTCATGGACATTTAAAAATAGCTTGAAGGGAATATATCACCTATAATTTTATTTTACTAATAAGATTACAGTTGTAAAATTGCTGTTTGTTTCCATTGCCTACCATAAAAAATAAATAAAATAAAAGCTAATAATTGAATCAAATTATTCACCTGTACCCTAAAATGATACTATTAAATACTCATCCCAGCATGCTCTTATAAAGTTTCTAAAATCTAAAACTATTAATGATCTCTGAATACAGAAATGCAAGAAAAAAAAATACTTTCCTATGAAAAAAAATTTCATTGTACAAATGCAAAAAATAAAAGTAAAATGTTATTTATATCTTACAATGAATGGAATAAAAAAAAATGTTTTTATCTTAGGCCGTGTTCACACGGCTTTTTCACGGCGGATTTGTGAGCTGGATTGCGCTCGCAAATCCGGCGTGAATAAGGGGCGGGACGGGGGCGAGGCTGGAGCGCGGCGGGGCGCCGCTCCCCGGCCCCATAGACTGTCATTATCTACGGCGCGTCCGCGGCGTAAATAATGTGCATGTCACTTTCTCCCCCTGCGGCGGATTCGCCGAGCGGGGAGGAGCGACGGAATCCACTGTTCTCTATTAGAGCAGTGGATAACCGTAATTACTCCGACAGATTGGCGCCATACTGCAGCACAAATCCGGCGCGGAGTACGCCGCCAATCCGTGGAGAAATAAGCCGTGTGAACGAGGCCTTACAATGAATATAATAAATAAGACAAAACAAACATTGATGGAAGTGCTGCTTTTTTCTTTGCTCCCAGAAAGAGTAAATCAATAAGTTATATGTACCTCAAAATGGTGACATTAAAAATTTGTGCCAAATACTGCAGGACAGTCAGACAGGTGAAGGGCTTACACAAATTCACAGCAGCAAAATGGTAGAGAATCGAAGGCTAATTATAAAGTTTATTAATTTTGCATTTAGAAGACAAATCAAGGGGAAAAAAAGTCAGTGCCTTTTGATGTATCAGTTAACCCCATTTATAACTAAGTCTGTTAGCCTATACTTTGTACTTTATTATTATATTTAGGAAAAATAATAAGGAAAATAATATACATATATATTTTTTTATATATTTTTTTTGACCTGCTATGAAAGAAAAAAACCCTGAATTCTGATTTCTATGAGCCACCCATATGTTTTTGTCTGCACTAGGTTTTCTGTAATTCGTCTTGTAGGACCATCAGTATTACTCCTAGTACAAACTGTTGTATAGACCGTGTGGTAGTCCAAGACAATTCTTTGTCTTTTCCTAACATCCATTTGTTTTGCTCACAGAGTTTTGTACGCTGGATGCATGGAACCTGTATTCTCTGTCCTTCTCAAAAAAACGAGGATTATGAAGCAATTGTCTACAGTTTCTACAATGACATTTACAAGAATCCTCAGATCACATAACAAGCTCTAATTATTAACCAGAAAATGCACAAGTTACTCACATCACTCACAAAATACTTGAACAGGTGGAAAAGATATAGTCCTTTATGGAAACTGGATAAGGCCATTGTACTGGAGAGGTTTGCGGCTAAGAAGCCATCCTGTGTCACCTATGATGAAAAGTTGCATTTCTATAGTCGGCTGGCGCTGGAGGTCACACAACAACCTTTAATTAAAGATGAACTATGTATTAGACTGTATCTGGGACCGCTGGCTTACACTGTGCAGGAGAATGCTAGAGCATGGGTTAACTCCCTTGGACACCTTCTTAATGAATCTGCTCGGGAACAACTGTATAGTCTCAGAGATGAGCTGGATGTATGTGCACATTTTCTTTTACTTTATAAGTTGCTATATAGTCTTAACTCTCTATGTATAGAAGTCAATTACTGTAACATTTACCAAGTTGCCTTAAGCTAAACCTAACACTAATCTTAAAAAACTAATTTAAAGAAGTAGTTACATTACCTGATATATGTGTTTATGATTATTCTGGTCTCCAAAGGCGCTCTAGAAAATGTCACCTACTGGCTGTAGCCAAATACACAATTGTTGTATAGAATAATATCAGTGAAGCATAGCTATTTAGATATTTTTTGTATTACAGAAACTGTCCATAAATCTAATAATGACACCAGATACTCTTGAAGATCTCAAGTTTGTTCTTGGCACAATTGCAGATATTAGAGATATGTCTCTAGTTGTTGAAATGCGATATCGAGATATCCAGGAGAGATATAGGACTCTGGCAATGTATGATATTGAGGTGGGTAGATGTAGTCATATCATGGCTCTTGCATTTAGTAGGTTAATGCTGATTGTAATTTATTATGTGTTGAAAATGCCTTTTTGAAAAGTGATGAGAGCTGTTGAACAATGACTGATTCTGGTATATATAAATTATGACTAATGTTGCGCTTTGGATTCAGGTCAATGTCAAATCTGTGAATGTCGAAAATTGCCCAAAAAGTTTTTTATGGGATTTTATAAATTAATTTACTGTTCCGTGGCACTCTTAGGCCATGTTCACACGGCGTAATTGCGGGGCGTAATTACGCGCCGCAATTACGCCATGTGGACGGGGGTTGGGCGTGAGCGGGGGGGCGGCACCTCGCCGGCCCATAGACTTCCATTACTAGCGGCGCGTATACGCCGCTAGTAAATGACATGTCACTTATCTCCCCCCGCGGCGGATTCGCCGAGCGGGGAGAGGAGACGTAATCCATAGTTTCTCTGAGAACTGTGGATTACTGCAATGACTGGGCCGTATTACAGCCCATAATTTGCGCAGTACGCCGCGAATTACGGGCTGAAATACGTGCCCAAATAAGCCGTGTGAACATGGCCTTAGTCCGGCAGTGTTATAATAACTGGAGGTGACGTTAGACAGGATGGCATATCTGATGTCCCCTTTGATATCACTGGTTACCACAATATAGGAGTAACCTATTTAGGGTAACCAGAAGTTATGTCACATGAAAGTGAGCGTGCACTGGAAGCAGTGCACAATGGTAAGTTAACCCCTAAAACAATGTAAAAACCCAACTTCAATTTAGGGTTAGAGTTGCAATAAGGAATGAGGTTTATAGAAAAAATTCAGGTAGTCTTGATCAAATTTGGGTTTAATGGTTATATATTTGATGCAATCACAGCCCTTTATACAAAACCTTCAGCATCTGTGCTCAACTCTGGCTTTCTCTCCTTCCCTTTTGACCTAACTAACGTCACCCGTCAAGGATGTCCTCTACCCCCGCTAAATTTATGTTTTGTGCGTCGAGCCCCTGGCTGAACATATTAGAAGAAAACCCACGTATATCTGGTCTCCTATATAACCAGACTAACCATAAAATAAGTCTATATGCAGATGACATTATGTTAATTGTTTCAAATCCACAATCCTCAATTCCTAACATCCTAAATATCCTCTCTACATTTCAAATGATATCTTATTACAAACTAAACACCAAAAGTCATCTATTATTCCTATAAATATCCTAAATCTCAAATGCCTTTTTAAAAAAACCTTTGACTTCAAGCTAGCTGAAGATGAAGTCGTTTAAATTTAGGAAATTAAAGTCACTTCTTCCCCTTCCCGTACATTTGATTTGAATTAAAATTTCCCCTTTTGTCTGATTTAGAAGTGGGAAATAAAACGGTTAGAAAACCCCTTTAACCTATCTTGGATAGCAAGAATTCATGCGTTTAAATTGTCATTGCTACCGAAATACATTTACATCTGCAGAGCAATTCCCTATCTTATACCTACCGCAATGAATCTTAAATTCCAAAAGCTTTTCTCTCCCTTTTAAATTTGGTGGGGGGAAAAAGCCCGAGTCAAACGAGACCTCTTTTTCCTCAGCAATAAGGATGGAGGAATAGCAGCCCAAATTTTCTTGCTTACAACGGGCTTTTTTGCTTGAGAAAGCCTTCACTTATGGTTGCCAATCTGTTTTCTAACTTTGTGGTCTCAAATAGAATCTCATTCTTTTACACCCATCCCCTAGAGTACCATCTTAAACCTCATTACTTGGTGCCCCTTTGCCAACCTCTTCACTTAGGTCAATAACAGACTTACTTAAACTTTGGTCTACTTATGTCATACCTAACAATTGGTCATCCTTCGTAAGGAGATATATCCTTAAATCTCTTAAAATGCTGGATGATACCCTTTACATTTAAATCATGGCAGAAGCATGGCATCCTCACAATTGACCAACTGTTTCAGATGGAAAACCTCCTCTCATTACCCATATCTCTACTTCTTATTCTCTGCCTCGCTCAACTTTTTACAGTTCTGCAAATAAGACATTGGATCCAAACTATAAAATGGCCAGACACCTCACCCACACATCCTGATTTCCAAAACTCTCTCTTTGCAAAAAAAGGCTTTTGAAAAAGGCCTTTCTATAACATACCACACAATATTGGCCAAAGAGCCCACCTCTAAGTTCCCGACTATGTTGAAATGGGAAAAGGAATTATTCTCCCAATCTCTAAGATCAGTGGACAAAAGCACAACCATCTCTTCCTCTTTATCGAGATGCATAAACCATAAAGAAACCATGATTAAGATCCACCTAACGGTGGTACTTACCCCCCTCAAGGGTTTGCTAAGATGTTTTCCCCGGATCTTCAGATCAATGTTTGGGAAAAGGTGCGGTCAACAAGGCACCATGCACAATGTCTGGTGGGGGTGTCCAGTCATTCAAAAATTTTGGAAATCAGTCTCTAAACTTCTCTCAGAAATTATAAAACTCTCCTTTACTTTGACTCCCGAACTTGCGGTTTTAGATATTGGTTTATGTGACTTCCCATCATCCCCCGCACAATTCTTTTTCACACTCTTATAGCAGACAGAACAGCTAATGTATTTAATTGGAAAGAAGCTAAGCCCCCCTCTAAAATTGAGGTTATCAGAAGAATTAATCTAAATTGTGCCTGTGAAATGAAGTTAATTGACCTCCTTTGTCTGTTTAAAAAGAGAAAAACTCTCTTTGGAATCTATGGTTATCTTCTAGTTACTGTGCATCTACTGTAGTACAATAATTATTTTTGTTCTATCTCATAACAGCATGTTTATTATTATTATTATTCAACAAAATTTATTTGTTTATGTCCGAATATCCACGATTTGTTATTATCGGTTTTTCAGTTACCTGTCCTTTTGTGACAGTACGTTCTTCTATTGTTTTTATAATATCTTTCAGTTTGTATTATTTGTCAACTGCTCAATTCTTTAATAAAAGAATGTTTAAAGAAAAAATTCAGGTTTAGGACTAACCAAACCTGAATTTTTTCATAAGTTTGGTCGAACCAGTGTCGAACTGGACAGGGACATATTAAAGCAAAACTAATCATGACTTTGATCAAGTAAACCAAGAACTCCTTCTGTTTTTTTTTCCCAATCGTGGGATATTACTTTATATAGTTATTATTGGCTCTGTTAGGTGCCACTAGTATCAGGACCTTATATGGTTGGTTTAAAATCATGTATTCCGGGGGCGGAGCCTGACTGGCAAGCTGAGCAGCAGCTTCTAAGAGGAGCTCCAGCACTTGCTCCTGTAAATCCTGTGTTGGAGCAGGCATAGGACTTACAAACTCCATGGACAACAAGCAGAGCTGTTTCTCATACTCACTGGAGTATTCTGGTCACTTTCCAGACCTGTAGTGCGATGACTCGCCGCAACAAGGAGCCACAGAAGGTGGAGAGTGGGGCTGAACAAGGAGCCCTGGGACAGCGTGGCTCTGCAAGAACAAGCAGGGGGAAACAAGCAGAGGTACGCATGGGACACTGGCTAAATTAGCCAATATGCCCACAACCCTTCCACATCTTCCTCTGGCATAGAGTCTTCCAGTAAGCAACAGCAGGATGCTGGACATATACAAGCAGTAGCTGTGACAGACAGGCAAGGAGCAGTGGAAGAGATAAGTGCCAGCAGCATGCATACAGGAGTCAGACCTAAAACAAACACACAGGTCACTTCTAGTTTACAAGCACAGCAAGATACAGAGGAGCCTACACTGAGGGATGTGCTTCAAGCTGTTCACCAATGCCATACTGCTTTATCCACCCTGACTACAAAGCTGCTGAAACTAGAATCAGTGATTTGGAGCATCAATTCAATCCTTTGCAGCGGGACTGAGAGTCGCATTCTCAGATGATTAAGGGCTATACTCGCATCGACGGATGACCTGGAGAATCCTCCCGCAGAAACAATGTGCACATTGTGGGAGTGACGAAAAAATGAGGGCACCATACCATCAGAGTGTCCTTGGAATGGCTCCACTAATTATCTTTGGAAAGCGATCCTTTACTTTATGTTGCAGTTGAAGGGCGCTCAGTGGTCCATTGCGCCCATTACCTCCAGGGGCCCCGCCTAGTCATGTGGTTTAAGCTGCTGCTCTTTAAAGATAGAGACACTATATGCGCAAAGCAGCCCTTCAGCAGGACGATCATGGTGGACGGCAGTCGGATATCCTTCTAATCGGATTTCTCTTCTGAGGTTCAAAAAAGAAGAGCGCAGTTCCAGGATGTTAAGAGGCGGCTTCGGGTGCCTTCAGGTGCCATACACCATGATATTCCAGCAGAGCTATGAGTGGGTTGGCCGGGTTAAAACTCTACGCATTTCTTTGAAACTCCAAGAGTCGCTTGAGTGTATTGACCGAATGAATTCCTCCATCAAAGTCACAGCTTCTAGAGGATTCCGGGAGAGATAAGTGATACCACTGTACACATTTTCTTCACTTCCCTCTGATTTCTTGCTTTATTTTTTCGTCCTGCTCCAACCGGTTCTATGGTTTAATATTAAAATACTTTTTAGGTAGCATGGTGTGGTGGTTGGAGAAGAACTGTTAGTCTTATTCTTTGCTGTTATAACTGTTGCCTTCACTTTCCGGTCGTTTATGGAGAACTTGAGCCAATTTTTAGGGCTGTTTACAATTTTGCAATTTTTAATTTCTTGTATTTTGTAATTTTTTTACCATTGTTGGTTTACATGGGTTTATTTTGAGGGGGGGGGGAGGGTTATCTGTTCCAGATGCTCCTCTTGCTTTCTTTTGTGAGGCAGGTGGACGGCTATCCTTCCCATCATCTTGACAGTTGATGTTACTTGGTCATTATTGGGCACAGGTGTTAGATGCGGATAGATAACATTGCTCTCCTGGAATGTCAGGGAATGAGAGTGTCCCTAACAAAAGCTTATGCTATGTTAATTTTCTTTCCCCAATATCAGAAGCTATATTGTTTATTCAAGAGACACATTTATTGTACAATACAGTACAGTGGCTTCAAAGGCATGGGTTGGGTTGGGGCGAGTCATTAGTCATTGTTTAACACAGTATTTATATTTCAAGGGCGTCAGTTTTATTACCATATATCAATTCTTTTGTTGTATGGGCTATTGAGTGTGATGGGATGGCGAGGTTTATGTGTAGGTTTACTGTAAAAAGTTATACTTGTACATTTGTTTTGGTAAAAATTTATATACCTACAACTATAATTGCTAAAGTACTTAAAGCATGTGCTAACTTTGGGATCGGTTATCTGAGTGTCCATCGTTCTTATTTGGGTGGGACCCACATTGGGATAAATTATCAGCAAATAATGTATACTACCTCTGCATTGGACTCCGTTTGACACATGATTGGAGAGTTGGAATTGTAGACATCTGGCGTGTGCTAAACACCCTATGGTTTCACTATTCATGTTATTCTAGTACGTATAACACATCGTCTAGAATAGATATGGCTTTGGGTAATCAGCGGTGTGTAAGTTGGTAACTAAAACTGATTATCTTCATGCTCATTTTCTGATCATTCTACAATGTGATACAGATTATAAATTCCTGATTATCACATAGAAATATGAGGCGGTGGAGATTTATGCACTATGGATGCCCCTAATGGATACTAGTTAAATTGGCATAGATTTGGAGGGAATTCTTTCAGATGAATGTGGACTCAGCCCGATCAGTACAGTGTGGGACACTATGAAGGCGTTCCTTAGAGGGGGGCTGACGCGGGAAGGGGAAAATAGACATGAGGATTAAAAGGGGGCAGCTAGAAAAAACTATCCGTGAGCAAGTCCAATGCTGCTGAGAATCGATTCGTTTTTGCTCCGCACTCACAAGACGGGGAGGAATGCGAATGGCGCAGGATATGCTGAACACATTTCTAGTTGAATCTTGCTGAAATAAACGTTTTTTAAAAGCAAAAATTATTTTTTTGGTGTGAAGGGGAGCAGGCGCGGCCGTTATTTAGCCACTATATTATTTCCCCGAGAGGCTCCAGCTTTATATCGCTGTGCGACATGCTCAGGACACAATTAATGACAGAACCCTTGGATGTTTTGGGAATATTGGGGGATTTTTTATAAACATTTATATACATCAAGATTGAGGTTTCCCCTTCTCAGATTCAACAATTATTTAACGGGGTATAGATATTCCCTTGTGTGATGCGCCAGAACAGCGAGAGGGCATTGGATGCTCTCTACAACATTAGAGGAACTGCGGTTGGCAGTTAAGGACTTTGGCAAATAATAAGTCCCCAGGGTGTTGGATGGATTTCCTACAAGAGGTATATAGCAGTTTGGGAGGTGTTGTTACCTAATTTGTTGGAGGTTTTTAGGATGCAGAGACACTGGCGCAGGTTACTTGCTTCAATGCAAGAGGCTGAGGGGTAAAATAATTAGTGTTATTAAAACCTGAGAAAGATCCATTGTCCCTGAGTCATTACAGGCATTTTCTCTATCCAGTGGCTACCAAAATACTTAGCTATGTGCGTTATGCGATCAGACTAACTGCGGTGGTATCAGATCTCGTGCGATTCCTGATCAGGCGGGTTTATACCACAGAGGGATTAGTCCAATAATTTCGGAGGGACTGTACTTAACCTGCAGCTTCCGGTTGCATAATGCTGGGGTAGAGGTCAAAGTCTGTTTTTAGATGCTGTAAGGCTTTGATAGTGTGGAGTGGGAATTCTTCATGGGCGGGTTTTACATAAATTTGGGGTTTGGCCAAAAATTTATATCCTGGATTAAGTGTTTTATAACTGTTCCTAAGTCTGAAGGTGCAGTTAATAATTTACCTCAGAGTCTTTTGATTTGCGAAGGGGAACAAGTCAGGATGCCCTTTGTCTCCTTTGCTATTTGCCCTGGCAATTGAGCCGTTAGCAGCTCAGGTGAGAGGCAAACGTCGTTATTGAAGGCTTATAGGAGAGGGAGGCTGGAGGACTCAAAATAGCTTTTATGCTGATGATATCCTCCTTTTTTTGGCTATTACTGGCGGCTCATTGCCAGATGGCCAATTATTGACATTTAAAAGCTATGGTTTTGCCTACTCTGGGTTGGACAATATTTGGGGAAATTCTGTCTTTATGCAGTGGATGCCATGGATCAATTATTCCGTGCAGATTTTACCACTTCTAAGTTGTCCCATTCTTTCGATTACCTGGGTATAAATATTTCTGTGATTTTACAGGAATTTGGGGCGGTTTGAATCTGGTTCCTGCAAGTTAAATTTAAACATAAATTGGATGTTCTGGGGTATATTACCATTATCGATGCGGGAAGATCAAATTGGTTAAAATGATTGGATGCCCCAATTATGTACTTCCTACATAACTCTCCAATCTGGCTCCCCAGGAGATTCTTTTTAAAGTCATACTATTTTCTGGCCCTTATCTTGGGCAGGACCGATGCCCGAATAAGCTAGAAACTTGCAATTGAGAAAAGGACGAGGAGGGTTGGCAATTCTAATCAGCAGTTTACTTCTTGGCAGCACAATGCAATATATGAGAGATTGGGGATGGGGAGGGGGATAAGGTTTTAAACTTGAAACCATTACACCACTATTTAATTCTCCAATCTTTATGGTAAACTGGAGGCAAAAAATTTTTTAGTGACTCCAAAAAGTTTCCAACTTTATATTGATGCTTAAACTGTGGTGGAAATACTAGTGGATTTTTGGGCTTCAGGGCTGCACATCCTTTACCGGATTTGGAATACTCTGGTTGTCCGAACTTTTTGTGCTCCAGGATTCGAGTCATGGGCATCTAGGGGCCTTTCATATGTCTCTCAACTGCTTTACAGATCAGGGGGTGCTTAAAAGTTGTTCAGCAATGCCAAATGGAATTTGCTTACCGCATACCAGCTATACAAATACTTACAGCTTAGGCACGTTATAATGCAGAAAAATCTGACACCATTTTCCAAAAAAATATAATGCCAAGGTTTATTCCCGATTAGATGAAGGTCAAGAACATAAAAACACTGAAGGGATATATCCCTTTATATAAACTTTTATTGGCAAACTTTTTTTCTTAGAAACCCAATAGATTTAATAGTAGGTGGGAAGGAGATATTGGCCCTATAGAGCCTAATATTTGGGAGGAGGGTTATGAGGACAATCCATTGATTTCAGTGAGTGACAGCATTGTATCTCTCAATTTTTCTTATTCATCGAGTTTACAGAACTCTCTACTTTCTACATACAGATTGGATTAGGCCTCTCCCTCTGTTGTAATAGGTGTCTTGTCCACCCGGCCTCTCTGATGCTTAATGTTCTGGAATTGCCTTAACTAGTCGATATTGGATTTTTATTGTCATTTGATCCAGCGTATTTTTCAATATTAAGTGGAGTTGAATCGTTTGGTATGTATTTTGGGTTACGTAGGAGACTTAACGGTTTCAGAGGCTGAGAAAAATCGCTGATTTCTAGACTGTTTATTTATGACATGGAAATTAATAGCGACAAAGTGGCTGGATGCAGAACCTCCTGTCAGCACAGGAAATTTGGTTAATAAAGTGGCACTGGCTTTGATTGCTCTGGAGAGAGGGTGTGTATTATAAGAGAGGACCAAATTAAGTATAATATAATATGGGCTATAAATGGTGGATACTTCTGTCTTGATGCACGAACTTAGTTAGGCATAGGGTGTGGGGATCTCGGGGGTAGAGGTTCCTGGGACTGTGTCTATGGAGGTGTTGTGTAGAATAGAGGCCGTCGACAGCCAGGTTCGATTTTTAATTGTGGACAAGAATGAAATGTTATTAATATTGCATTGCTATTTGATTTCTTTAATGGATATTTACTGCTCTGAATCGGGAGATGGTTTTGGGGGGGTGGGCTGCTGGGTTGTGTTTTGGGGAAAAGTTGAAAATTGGTCTTTTACAATGACATTATACGGTATTTCTGTTTGTACTTATTTTTATGTGAAACAATATAAAGTTTATGGTTTAAAAAAAAAAAAATTCTTGTATTCCATTTGTCATTTTAAAATAAATTGGATGTCTCGGCGTAAAATTACCTTTTCGATTGGGGAAGATCAAATGGTTTAATAAATGATTTGATGCCCAATTTCTGTACCTCCTACATAATCTCAATATTGGCTCCCCCAGAGATTCTTTTTTAAAGTCAATACTATTTTCTAGATGCCCTTATCTGGGGCAGGACACATGGCCGGAAATATAAAGCTATGAAATCTGCAAATTGGCAAAGGACGAGGGTGGGGTTGGCAATTACTAATCCATCAGTTTACTTCTTGGCAGCACTACTGAATATATGAGAGATTGGATGGGGAGGGGGATTAAGGATTGTAAACTTTGATTCCATTACACACTTATTGTAATTCTCCAATCTTTAAGTTAAACTGGAGGCAAATAAAAACTTTTTTTTTAGTGCACTCCAAAAAGGTTTCCAACGTTTATATCTGATGCATAATACTGTGGGGAAGATTACTAGTGGATTTTGGGCTTCAGGGCTGCACATCCTATACCGAGATTTGGAATACCCCCTGGTTGTCCGAACTTTTTGTGCTCCAGGGATTCGAGTCATGGGCATCTAGGGGCCTTCAATATGTCTCTCAACTGCTTACAGATCAGGGGGTGCTTAAAAGTTTTCAGCAATTGCAAATGGAATTTGCCTTACCGCATACACAGCTATACAAATACTTACAGCTTAGGCACGCTTATAATGCAGAAAAATCAGACACAATTCAATATAATGCCAAGTTTATTCCGATAGATAAGGTCAAGAACATCAAAACAACGAAGGGACTAATATCCACTTTATATAAACTTTTATTGGCAAACTTTTTTTCTAGAAACCCAATAGATTTACGTAGTAGGTGGGAAGGAGATATTGGCCCTATAGAGCCTAATATTTGGGAGGAGATACTGAGGACCATACCATTGATTTCAGTGAGTGAACAGCATCGAATCTCTCAATTATTCTTAATACATCGAGTTTACAGAACTCCTCTATTTCTACATAAAATTGGAATTAGGGCCTCCCCTCTGTGTAATAGGTGTCATGTCCACCCGGCCTCTCTGATGCATATGTTCTGGCATTGCCCTAAACTAGAGCGATATTGGATTTTTGTTGTACAATTGATCCAGCGTATTTTTCAAATTACAGTGGAGATGAATCCGTTGGTATGTATTTTGGGATACGTAGGAGACTTAACGGTTTCAGAGGCTGAGAAAATCGCGATATCTAGACTTTTATTTATGGCAAGGAAATTAATAGCGACAAAGTGGCTGGATGCAGAACCTCCGTCAGCACAGGAGTTTGTTAATAAAGTGAACTGGCTGATTGCTCTGGAGAGAGGGGTGTATTATAAGAGAGGGGCCAAACTTAAGTATAATAAAATATGGGCTAAATGGCTGGATACTTCTGGTCTTGATGCACCGAACTTAGTTAGGCATAGGGTGTTGGGGATCTCGGGGTAGAGGTTCCTGGGACTGTGTCTATGGCAGGTGTGTAGATAGAGGCCGTCCGACAGCCAGGTACGATTTTTATTGTGACAAGAACTGAATGTTATTAATATTGCATTGCTATTTGATTTTAATGGATATTTACTGCTCTGAATCTGGAGATGGATTTGGGAGGTGGGCTGGGTTGTGTTTTGGGGCTAAAAGTTGAAATTTGGTCTTACAATGACATATACTGTATTCTGTTTGTACTACTTTATATCTGACCAATAAAAAGTTTATGGTTAAAAAAAAAAAAATTCATGTATTCCATTTGATCATTTTATTTGATGCACCTCATTTGAGGCACTTGTGTCAGGACAAGCAATGCTGCAGTTTTAATTTCTTATTATATTTAATGGTTTTGAGATCATGTACAATTCCTTACTTTTGCTATAATATATGATTCTAGCACTGTAGTACTTTTTTTTACTTTGGGAACTCAGCTCGGTCTTCTTCCTTTGTTATTAGTATTCCTTTTGAATTGTTAATCGAGAAAGATTTTATACTTGTAATTTCTTTATGCTTTCTAGATTGGGGTTTGCATAAAATAAAATTTCCTACTGTTATACAGTGTTGAAATAGTATTGCTTTATGGTTTATGGAATACTCAAAAATGTACAGACCTTGTTATTAATATATATATACTATGCTCATTTTCTCCTTAGTTTGATGAAGAAGAAAGGGTTTTGTCAGAGAAAATTACACAAATCTGGGAGGATCTTTTCTTGGAATCAAAACAGGTGGATCGCAGCTTGGGAAAAGTAAAAAGGAAGTTTACACAGGTAATTGTATGACTAAGGGTGCTTTTACACGTCTTTTTGGGGTGCAGTTTTACTGATCACTCCAATTAAACTGCCTTTATTACTAAAGCTTTTTGCATTATCAAAATTTTTTGGAAAAAAAATTTTAAAAAAATAAAAAATTAAAATAAAAAAAAAAAAAAAAAACCCCAAAAAGGAGGGGGAAGAAAAAAGAAAAAAAAAAAAAAAAAAAAAAAAAGGAAGCATTAGTTTTTTTGTAAAACCCCCTGTGAATAATCAATAATGTAATTGGCGAGTGATTTGTTTTATTTTTTTTAATTAAAACATACCTTTCTTTTAGGCATGTCCCTATGGCAGGGTTTGCGGGGGGTTTTTCAGACGGTTTTGCGGTTTTGCGACCGCTGAAAAACCGCCGCAAACGAGCAAAGGTGCCCGAAAAACATTGTACACACATTCTTCCGTCCGGTTTTCGGCGGAAAATTTTGCATGTCAATGGGAAGGGGGAGGGCTTTTCTCCGCTCATCACAGAGAAAAGCCGTCCCCCCCGCGACCGTGGGGACGGCACACAAACCGGACAAATAAACCAACCGGTACTTGTCCATTGCCGTGTAAACGGGCCCTTACATTCCTGTGAAAAATGTCAAGTGCGACAGAGATTGTAGCATAGTACCATTTTCCTCACTGTCCTACTGTTATGAGACTCCTTTTTCTAAAGAAAACAAGATCCTAACATAGTGTAGCGATAATAAATCTGCGAAGGACTCCAAATGTAACCAAGTTATTGGCTAAAAGGGCTGAAGCTCCACTAGTAATTCAGTACTTTACTAATAGTTCATGCCAGAAAAACTTTTATTTTAAAAATTTTGTATACTAGGCTCAAAAAGGAAGGGTTAAAATACAAACTGACCTGTTTAAAGCTCTGCTCAAAAATCAGGGTTTTCATAAAAAAAAAAATACTGCTTTTATTAAATATATTTTTCTGCCATAGGGGTGTACAAATCTCCTCCTCTATTGTAGATTTTTTTTTCTAATTCAAAAATTTTTTATGGTTGCATATGAAATAAAAAATACTGCTTTTATTAAATATATTTTCTCATGCTACATAGGGGTGTACAAATCTCCTCCTCTATTGTAGATTTTTTTTTCAAATTAAAAACATTTTTATTGAGCGAAGACAGTGGGTATAACATATCCAGAGCATAGTATCAATAACAACATGGGTCTGATACAATCAAATCACAGAGTAATGATACACAAGAGTAGGAAAATTGCCTTACTTAGATTGCAGGTCTAGTCCCAAAGGGAAATATATGTTTAATGGTAACCATTAATTCACTTAGTGCAGTAGTAGTGGACTCGTACAGAACAGATAGGGCTGTCCTATTCTAAAGTAGTGAGGTAAGAGTATTTCCTAACACTGGCCGGAGCCATTGTGGGAGTTAGAAAACTAGACACAAAACACACTCCCACAGGATGTTGCAAGGAACCCAGTCATAGATAGTTTAACTCTAAAGAGTTCTCAGGTCACAGGAGGGAATGGCGAAACATACATCCCCGCCATGACCTGCAGAACCACAGTGTTGAAAAACCAACAGAAACCTCTAAAACGGAGGCTGAAGAAACACAATAGGAACTAAAAGGGACATAAGGGGAGCATGGGGGGGGTGGGGAGGTGGGAGGCAGTCGGAGCTGGTAGTCCGGGAGCCGAGTGGAGTGTACGTCTCGAGAGGCGAAGTAGGTCGCACAAGTATAGTCTGAATGCTTCTCCCTCAAAGAGTAAGGTAAAGTGGGGATTTACAGAAGTTGAGCCAGTCATTCCAGATGTGGAAGAATCGTTCCACCTCATCCAGTGACTCATTGCGCAGTTCCTCCATCCTACACACTGTGTGGACCTCTTTATACCATTCAGCAATGGAAGGGCACGCAGTTGACCGCCACAATCTGGGGATGACCGCTTTAGCTGCGTTTAACAGGGCAGAGATCAGGTGGGATTTCAGAACACGGGTTGGTAGATGAATGGCAAAGAGGAGCAAGGTAGCCGGGTCATTATTCAGTTGCTCATCGCAAATCAGATGAATGGCTTGGATGATCTTGATCCAGAAAGGCTGAAGGGAGGAGCATCCCCACCATACATGTCTATTGTAGATTTTTTAATGCAAGTACATTGCACTTAAAATCTTAACAAATCAGCTCATGTCTCCTAACATGTTTCACTGCAAAAAGTGGCGTCATCAGGGGTACAGGACATATGTATGAATGACTCATACATGTATTCCATACCCTAGATGGCTATGCAGTGAAATTAGTTTGTCTATATGTTGAGTTAGATTGATAAATAGGTTTAGCCAGTGGCACTGAAGGAGATGTTATATGTTAACATAGCCTGATCACTCACAGTTTAAAGGGGTTTTCCCATTAAGTAAAATTAATGTGGGAAACTTAAAAATTAAAATATAGACATTCCTCATTATTAAAATTTCTGTACCATTATTGTTTTAGCTGCTCCCTAAGTGATCCATAGTGTTCGTCTCGTCTCCATTGGATTCAGGCAGCTACTGTAAGTCTCTTCCCTGCTTAGTAATTACAGACACTCACTCACTGCTGAGCAGGTGTTCAACCCCAGGTGACATCATTCTAATCCTGTCTGCTGTTCTTTTTAGTAATTAGTTAAACAGTGTAAATAAGTAAAAAGAAATCCACATATGTACCTCCTGCAGGGATTTGAATCTAGGACCCTTATGTTGGAAGGCAGAAGTCGTAACCACTCAGCTACATTATAGCTACTCACAGTTCTTTACATAAACAGACCTTTGTTTGACCAGGGCGAGCACACTGTGGGAAAAGGAAAGGTGATATCATCCTGTTGGGTCACATGGTATGCAGTTCAAACAAATCACACACGCCCCCTTTTGAGCACACTGAAAGCGGAAGCTGGACAAAACAGGAATTAAATGCCTTCGCAGCAAAACCCCTTTAACTTCCTCCTATTTGAAGAGAGCTATATGGGAGTCAGTGGCTGGCTATGGGAAGTTTGTATTTGTTAGTGGGGACTCTGTGGCTGGCACTGTATCCTTAATTGTATGCAGACTCACTGGCTGGTACTGCATAGGGCTCTTTATATAGACTCACTGGGTGGCACTTTATGGGGCTCTGTTGCTTGCATTATATGGGTGCTCTGTGGCAGGTTTGCTGAGAAGGAACTGTGGCTGACTGTATAATGGGACCTTGTGGTTTGTACTTGTGAATACACGGCTGATGTGGATGCTGATTCTGGCGTGGATTCAGCGCTGAATCCACCTCAGAATTTGTGTCCAGATCTGACTGCAATCTGCTTTATATTGTTTCTATTGAAAATTCCACATAATTGTGCACACAACGATTTTCTGCGGTGCTGAAAATATTCAGCATTGGAAAAGAAATTACGTCAATTCTTGAGGCGGATTTTGCGCTAAATCCTCACCGCACAATATAGTATATTACATATTTACGTAGTTACATCATAGTTACACAGTTACATCAACCTCCAAGGTCCGTGCTTACTATTGGATTTCATGCTGATTCAGTGCTGAAGTTTTCAGCGCTGCAAATCACCTATATGAACTTACCCAAAATGTGGAAACTGTGGATAGAATTTTTAACAGACCGGCTGTCAGTTAATAGAGGTCTGTTATCGGTACGCTGACGTTGTCTGACAATATTATGGACGTGCTGAATATATTATGAGACACTCAATGAATTAAACATATGCGGGTGCATGTGTACACAAACACATTACAAGGCGGAATATCTCTCCTTGGAGAGAGGTACCAATAAATTGGTTGGTGTGAGGATTTACGCACCTTTCAGACCTCACTGACTGTTTTACACATGTATGTATTTATGTAAAACAGTTTCTTTAGAAAGTGATCATATACCGTAATCTTGTGTTGTATAACTGCTTTTTTCTATATATAGATTACAAAAGATCAAATTGAAGACTATAAGAAAGAAGTGGCGCAGTTTGCGGATTTGTTCCGTTCTGAAGGACCTGGAGCTGTTGGAAATGACCTTGATAAAGGTACCTTATGATAATGTGTGCCAATAGTAATTAGAAGTTTATGTTGATCTTTAGCGTTATTTATTGTTTTCTATTAGCAGCTGTTGGACAGGTTGAATGTAGTGTTTTGAAATAACTTGTTTTATACATTATCATCCATTTACAAATGTAGATTGGAATTGATTTTCTGAGACGTGGTAAATTTAATGTGATTTCATTAGTCTCTTACCTACCTTTCAAGATATTAGGCTGGTCATACACAGTACTATTTTTCATAAGGCTGGAGGAAAATACGGCAGTAATGATGCTTCTACCATTTCCTTAGTTGAAATGACAATTTTCTGCCAATCAAATAACAGATACAGGAAAATCACGAACGAGTTATATATAGTTTTTTGTGCTTTGTTGGCAGTAAACATGTAATTGATAATTGCTGTTGTGCAAAGCTCAACATTTTATATTTTTTAACCCTTAGCTTTTCATTATTCGAGGCTTTTGATCAGGGCCTGGACAAGGCATTTTGGTGCCCTAGGCAAATAGGGCAAATGACACCCACTTTAAAATCCCTGTTCCTGACCTGATGCACAGCGCCTTCAGCTGTGCCCACCACAGCTAGGTGAAATCTTTTTGGGAGGTGCAGTATAAATGAAATGTTGTTTTTATTCTGTGGGTTAGTAGGAGTCCATTTTTTTAATTCACTTTACAGCACCATTTTCTAAGACCATTACATTTTTTTTCCATCTATGGACCTATATGCTGTATAAGGGCTTGTTTTTTGTTGACTGAAGTGTGTTTTTTAATTGGTACTGTTTTCGGATACCTGTAAAAATTTTTTTTATCACTTTCCATTCCAATTTTTAGGAAGGCATAGTTAAAAAATTTTTATTTAAAAAAAATTAAATTACATTTTGCCGCTGGGTATTTTTCTATGGCATTTACCGTGCTAATGTATTAGCAAACTTAGTTTAACAACATTTTATTGTGCACAATAAAATCTAACTACATTCTTTAAACTTCAGAACCTTGTTTTTGAAAACTTAAAGGGTTTATCCAATGAAGAGTTTTATGTTCATTTAAATGGAGCTCCTAATTATATACAAAATTAAATTTAAAAAAATCTGGTAAATGGTTATTACCTTAAAGGGGTTGTCTCACTACAAGGATTGCTTTTTATGTTAAAGATCTTGAAAAAACAAGTCACTTTGCAATATATGTCCATTAACAGTGCCCTACCTATTCCTAGATATCCCTTCTTGTATGGGCTGCATCAGCTCCTCAGTTCGCTATAGCTACAAACCTGTTCTGTCTCTCTATCAGCACTGGTTGCTATAGCTACAGACCTGGTTTCTACTGCAGCCTAGTAGAAGTCAGTAAACACGCCCCTGAGTTCAAAATGAAACCAAGAAAACAGGACTGAGGTAAGATGAACCAATGTAGTGAGACAACCCATTTAAGGTTGTATTCAACCAGATCTGAACTTAAAATGAGAAGTTTCAGCTTTTCCATGATGTGTTCTACAGTTAAAATCCATTTCTGGTTTTGGCTTTAAAAACCGCATAAAAAAGCTGAATGTTTGAACGCAGCTGAAAACATATGGTGCCATCTGGTGTTCATAGTGTTTAGCAATATGCAAGGCCACCTAATGAAATAAGTGCTGGTAGACAAATATACTCCATCACTCTTCTCACAGACAATTCCCTGTCATCTTCTCTACACCGCAGAGCAGCCAAACCTAATAGCTTTCTGTTTGTCTGAAAAGAACCGGAGCTTCTGCTGAACCATGGCCATAACTGAGCTGTCGTCTTAGTTTAAAGGGATTGTCTAGTTGATAAATAAGGTAGTTCTGCCCAAATAAAAAAGCAAAAAAAATCATACTCGCCTTCCTCCTCACCCCTGTTTCAGCACTGGCTCTGTGGGTGTCTCTCCCCGGTTTTCTGCTTTCTTTTGCTAGCAGCAGTTTGAACATTAGCGCTGCAGCCGCTGATTGGCTACAGCAGTCACGTGACACTGTCTTAAATCACAATTCAGAAGTGAACAGCTTCGACTGGTAATGTAAATGAATGTTCACACGGCGTGTTGGATCCTAAACGGACCCAAACGCGCATCTAACAATGTACAGTATAATTTTACATTGCTTTCAATGTAAAACATACATCAGCGTTCAGACGAGTGATCACCAATGCTTGTTTACATGCGTCTTTGTGATGCGTTTTTCAGATCCGTTCAAAGAATTGACATGTCAATTCTTGATCCAAAGACGCACCGACACCCTTTATAAAACTATAGGGTGCGTTTCTGCTGCAGCCAAAATGCATCCAAACATGTACCTGCGTGTTGGATGCGTTTTGGATGTGATTTACGCAACGCTTTTAAATGCATTTTTCAGATCCAAAATGGATCCCAAAACAGGTCTAACACACCGTGTGTACAACAGTGACGTACTGACTGCCACTGGTGGAAGAAAATAGGAGCCCGGGGAGCAGCACTGCAGAGCAAGCACTGGAATTGAGTTGAGGAGGGAGTGGAGTATTAATTTTTCTTTTTTTTTTAATTAGGCAGCAATACTTTAAAAAAAAAAAAAAAAAAAAAGAATATAATGACAAGCCATTTAAGATTGTAAGGTAGGAATGGGTTGTATTGTCAGCTACCAGAGAGACAAGAATACTGGTTCTCCACACAGCCAGCCCCCAGCAGCGCAGATCTGTTGAATTATTGCCTGTTTAATATCTTGTTGCTTACAGGTGTACAGATTCTTGCTGCTTATGAAAAAGAGCTGCTGAAGTATGAAAAGAACAGACAGGAGTTGGCGAATGCCGAAAAACTTTTTGATCTTCCTATAACTATGTATCCTGAACTCTTACAAGTACAAAAAGAAATGAAGGGTTTGGGTCAAATTTATGCTATCTACAGCGCACAAAAGGTTTGTATATTAGTAACCCATATTGCACTACGGAAACATGAGATGAATGAAAATTAATTTATCATTTGGACATTTTCCTTTTTTATGCTAATCTAAGGAATACTTAAGTATTTTACATCAATCATGTAAAGGGCTATGAGATTTTAATGTGATGACTGTATTGTATCATTATTTGGATACACATATAGTTGATCATTAGGGTATGTTCACATGGTGTTTGTGAAATACATATTTGGGTACATATTACATAGCGAAATACGTACCCAAAAACATATTTAACAATGTTCCATTCATTTTTATTTTTTTTCAAATTTCAACGGGTTTTATTAGAAACAAAGCAGTACAAATGATGTTAATATGAAGGCATTGCCAGTACAGAGTACAACAACAGTATAAAACACAATAACCATTAACACAGAAACAGTCTCATTGGTAAAGTCCGCAAAAGAGAATACGACTGGCGTCGGTGCCCAAATGGTATATCAGTTATAGAGGCAGCGGATAATGCAGCATTCAAAAACGCGCAGTTATGCAATAAAACAGAGAGACACAAAGAATAGAACATGCATCATAAGAAACAATATAAATTGAAAGATCAGTCAACGGCCTGTGTAGCAAAGAGGACTTTGAGGGTCCTTTGTGGTCAAGTTGGATCAGAGGCATAAGGCCAAATCGAGGCCGCAGGTAGTACATATAATGCCGATAATTCGACGTTCTCAACATACATACCCACAATCACACTGAAGGGGGGGAATGGGATGAGGAGCAGAAAGGGAAGGGAGAGAGCTTGGAGAGGATGTAAGTTTGCAGGTCTTAGGATACATTAATGTGGCTAGCAGTCAGTGTGCGAGAGGCGGGTGAAGCCTGGAACTGCAACCAGGGTGCCCAGATTCGGGTCAACAACCGTGCCTGGTCCTCCGTCGTGGCCAGAAGTTCTTCCATGTGATAAACATGGGAAACTTCAGTGTACCACTCTTCAATCGAAGGTGGGTCTGGTGTTTTCCAATGCCTAGGGATAACGGTTTTAGCCGCCTGCAGGAGATGCCTAAAAAATCTTTTGTAAGTGGGAGCGCCCATATTAAACATAAACAGTAGCGCTGCGGCAGGGGTCTTAGGGAGAGGCATTCCAGAAAGATCCCTGATGGCGCGGTACACTGCATTCCAGAAGCCCGTCAGAGCAGGGCAATCCCACCATATGTGGATCATTGTCCCTTTAGAAGTACCACAGCGCCAACAGACCTCAGGGACCTGTGGGAACCACTTGTGGAGTACATGAGGAACCCTATACCATCGAGCCAAAATTTTGAAGCTCGTCTCTTGAGCCCGTGTCGCAACAACAGCTTTGTGAGTGAGCTCAAAACATTTGTGCCACTGCTCATTAGAAAGTTCCATTCAGTTTTCATTGATTTAAATGTAAAATACATATGGTCATTCAGACGATACATATTTTACATACGTTATTGTATTACGTTTTTCGGATCCGTCCAAAGAAGTAACATATCACTTCTTGATCCATTTAACAATAGGGTACCTTTTTGCAATCCAGAAAATGTATCCAAATACGTACCACATTTGGATACGGTTTACGCAATACGTTTTACATATTGTAAAAACGTATTCACATACCGTTATTGTACTTGTGCTTACAAAAGCCTACTACACTGTAATTGTAATGCCTTCACCGTCACAAAATGGAAAAGCTTTTTTATAAGGCCGTGTGGCTATTTTACTTCCGTATGCATTCAGTGCTTACAGAAGCCATCAGGAATTCTTTTTGCGCATTTTATGGTCCAGATATATAAAAGCTAGATTGCCAGTTTTCTGGTGTATGTTACAACAGAAATATGCGGTGCGATATAAGGTCTCCCTGCTCACGCCAGCACATGTCCAGGCTTGTTTGAAGTTCATTACTGACCATCAGAATTATCCAGAGGAGGCATGGGAGAAAGTCAGTTCGTCAGATGAGACTAAAATAGAGCTTTTTGGTATTAACTTCAATCGCTGTATTTGGTGGAAGAAGGATGAGTACAATCTCAAGAACACCATCCCAACTGTGAAGCATGGAGGTGGAAACATCATACTTTGGGGGTTCTTCTTTGCAAAAGGGAGAGGACGATAGAACCGTCTTGAAGGGAGGATGGATGGGGTCATGTATTGCAGAATTTTGGCCAACAACCTCCTTCCCTCAGTAAGAGCATTGAAGATGGGTGGTGGCTGGGTCTTCAAGCAGGAAAACGACCTGAAAAACACAGCCACGTCAACTAAGGAGTGGCTCTGTAAGAAGCATTTCACAGTCTTGGAGTGGCCTAGTCAGTCTCCAGAGCTGAACCCAATGAAAAATATTTGGAGGGAGCTGAAACTCATTGTAGCCTAGCGACAGCTCCAAAACCTGAAAGATCTGGAGAAGATCTGTATGGGAGAGTGGGTCAAAATCCCTGCAGCAGTCTGTCCAAACTTAGTCAAGAACTGCAGGAAACGTTTGACCCCATGTAATTGCAAACAAAGGTTTCAGTACCAAATATCAAGTTCTGTTTTTCTATTGTATCAATACTCATTCCATGCAATAAAATGCAAATTAATTAGTTAAAAATCATACAATATGATTTTCTAGATATTTTCTTTCAATTTTGTCTCAGTTTAGGTGTAACTACGATAAAAATTACAGACCTCTCCATTCTTTGTAGGTGCGAAAATATATATATATATATACACACGTGTGGATGTGTACATATAAAGAGAGAAAGAGAGATACCTAAGTATTTCTTTTTTTTTTTTAGCGTGCCAAAGAAGAATGGTCACAGACACTGTGGGCAAATTTGAATGTTCAAGTTCTCCAAGATGGAATTGATGGATTTCTCAAAACTTTCAGAAAACTTCCAAAAGACATTCGCAGTCTGCCAGTAGCTTTTTACCTTGAGTCGAAAATGAAGGAGTTTAAGGACTCAATCCCTCTACTTCTTGATTTGAAGAATGAAGCTTTGAGAGACAGGTTTGAATCTTTTTCTTTAGCATCATAATAATTACTGTTATTGGAACATTAAATAACCAAATATAATTATGATTTGATATTTTGAGCTACAATAGCATAACATAAGCACTTATAAACAGAATTTATTAATGGAACTGTAAATCGGGTATGAAACCATAGTAAAGGACATTGCTTATCTGGAAACAAGTGGAGAGTAACAAGAGTCAATTCCTTGCTTCCTTTACAAAAGGTAAATGACAATATACACCTATGCAGTTGTTCTGATTTGGACGTGGAATTTGACAGGGAATCTGCGTCGGGTTTCATGTCCAAATCTGATTACAGTCCATGTCCCATTTATTTAAATGGAAAATCCAGGCGGTGGTGCAGATGACGTGGAATTTCCAAATGCAGATTACCCACACTGAAATGGGGCTAATCTGGATGAAGAAATCCACTGCCAAATTTATAAAATTTTGGATTTCAGATTTCCCGCAATGGGAAAATCTGTCATTTAAACATACCTTTTTCCAACCATGGAGTGGGGGGAGGGGGAGCAGAAATTTTTTCTCCCCACCCTTACAGTGATTTAGAATACAAACTGCTCTGGTTAACACTTGCCTGCATGAATTCATGACATTGCTTATTTCATTACTTCGCAGACATTGGAAAGATCTGATGGTCAAAACAGGGACAACTTTTGAAATGAATCCCGACACTTTCACTTTGGAAAACATGTTTGCCATGGAATTACACAAGTATGCTGATGTCATCAGTGACATTGTAGCTTCAGCAGTCAAAGAGCTTAGCATAGAAAAGGTAAGGTGGGAAACATTTATTAGACATATGATAATAAGGTACCTATAAACCAGACCTTATTACCTAACCTTATAGTTAGCCTCAAGACATACAGATTGGTCTTCATATTTTATGAAAATGCAAATAGCAGTAGGATATTTGCATTGTTTGTCAGCACATTGTTACAGAACCTCTTCACTCTCCAGTCACAAAAGCCTAAATGGTAAATAGCATAGGTGCTAAATGGAATGAGGGTTTTATGGTAAAAAATGTCTGATAAATGCTACTTATTTATTATTTAAGGTGTCCCTAAAGACGGAGCTCCACCAACAATAAAATTAGTGAGAACCTCATTTTCCAGCTATTTGATGTGAATGACGTTTTTTGACACAATTAACTACATATTGTGTTTTTCCCTTATTTTTATACATAGGGTGTAAAAGAAATTGTTGATACCTGGGAAAATATGAAATTTACTGTACAGAAATATATAAAGGGCACTCAAGAACGTGGCAGTATATTGGGGTCTGTTGATGATTTTCTACAAATACTTGATGACAATGCTATGAACTTACAAAGTATCTCTGGGAGTCGGTTTGTTGGTCCTTTCCTGAATACAGTACAACAATGGGAAAAAACACTTTCTCTTATTGGAGAAGTGATTGCAGTAAGTGCTTAGTTTTTTTTATTGGTTTCCATATTTATCATGTTAAATCATTAATATTGTTTTCTAACGGTTTTCAGGTGTGGATGGTAGTTCAACGAAAATGGATGTATTTGGAGAGTATATTTATTGGAGGTGATATCAGGTCACAGCTACCAGAAGAGGCAAAAAAATTTGACAATATTGATAAAATATTTAAACGGGTAGGTATAATTACAGTGATAAAAATAATAACACTAATGTACATTTATTTTAGGTATGCAAAGGGTTTTCTGCTTCAGGTATACACTCACATGGCATGTTGATTCAATAGAATCGTGAAGTTATCTGTATTGCTTCATCTCTGCTCTCTCCATGTCAGCTCCTCACACAACCATCTCCAAGGCTTCTCCCGTGCTTCCCCCATTCTCTGGAACTAATTACCACAGCACATCAGACTCTCCTCCACTATCACAAGCAACCTTAAAACCCATCTCTTCAGAATTGCAAATAACCTACAATTACCCTGCTGTCACTACACCCCAGAAACATGTCTGCCCCTCACCTTCTGTCTTTTTCCACTTTCCTTGTAGATTGTAAGCCTTCACGGGCAGAACCCTCTCTTCCTCTGTACCAGTTGTTAGTTATCTATCCTCACCTTTGTACTTGTTTGACCTATGTTATGTATGTAACTCCCCTTGAATGTACGGTGCCCTGGAATCAATGGCGCTCTAAAATACATAATAAATAATTGCAGCTTCCTCCAGACAGCCCCATGTTGTGCACCTCTCAGGATCTTCTTTATAAAAACCCGGCCAAATTTTGTACTTTATAACTTATATTTGTTATTAATACAATGTCTTAATCTAATATGTCAGATAATGTCGGAAACTGTGAAGGATCCAGTAATAAAACGCTGCTGTCAGGCCTCAAATCGACTGTTTGAATTACAAAATCTAAGTGAGGATCTTGAGAAATGCCAAAAGAGCCTGAACGATTACTTGGACTCCAAGAGAAATGCTTTTCCACGGTTCTTCTTCATATCAGATGATGAGCTGCTCAGTATTCTGGGTAGCAGTGACCCCACTTGTGTCCAGGAACATATTATCAAGGTGACATCTTTTTACATTGCTAATACTATTTTCTATTAATACTTTGTACTACAGGTATATATTTTGTTTATTAATTGAAACCAGAAACAGTTAAATATTCCTTTCTTCGTAGTTGTTTTTATTTTATGACTGTAGATTTTTTAAATTCTGTTTTGTGCATATCATTATGAGGACAGCTATCTTGCCTAAGCTGCTTTTAACAGTATTAAGAGATATGCTTAATATGCTTAAGAGATGAAGCTGCATAGGAACCTGTGAATGGGAGAGGACTGATTCTCTTTTATGAGAGAGTTTTCCTTACTTGCTGTATGAAGATTGGGCGAGTTGGAGTCATCACCTATTGTGAATGGTGGATCCAGTTTTATCTATATAGAAATTCTACCTGCCATTGTAATTGTGCCTGTGATAAAAAGTTGGAAACTGTTGCACACGAAAAAGGAAGTATCAGCCTTTTATTATTAATGGCCAAAGAGAAAACTGCAAGATTTCAGGATTTTTTTTTTAAATGTAGATGTTGAAATGGAAAATTTAAAAAAAAATGTTACAAATATTTCAATGGGTTGTGAATTGGTTATGATAATTTCAAATGGTTGTTGAGCTTTTAAGATGGGTGGGTAATGTAAAGGATGCTTACTCAGCATTGTGAATATTTTTTTCAACATATGTTTTTATTAATTTTAACCATATAAACAGTCATCATAAAGGGAATTTGGGGGAGGGAAAAGGAGAAAGAGGTGATAAAAAGAGGAAATGGAGTAAAAACAATAGGCTAGAACAAGAGGATAACCAAAACTACAAAGGAAGCAACAAGATAAATAATATCTGTTTTAGTGCAGTAAGTTGAATAAAAAGAAAAAAAGAGTGGGGTGTTAGGGAAGTAAAGGGGTAGAGAACATGTGGATTCCAAAGCCAAGTATATGAGGTGATGTACACAGAAGAGATCGGCTGGTCATCACTAATCGCTTGTTCTAGATACCATGTAGTGTCTTGGAAACAAGATCAGATGTGACCAAATACTATTGCCCAGATGTATGAAAGTCGTTGTGCTAGTTTTATGGTATAGGTTATGACAGAAATAATATTGTGCACCATGTAACACATATTTATAAAAGATTTGCTCGTAAAAGAGTAATTCCATGCAACAAGGCTGACACTTGACAGTGGGCATGTTTATGCAATGCATATGATACAACACATTTATGTATCTCACATGCCAAGAAGTGTCGCAGTTAATGTGTTGTTAGCTGTGGCTTTTTAAGTGGCTAACACTAAGGGCGACATGTTTGAACTTTGGCGCATAGAGGCCAGTTCTAAATAGCTTTAAGGCCGTGTAGAATGTGCCAGAATATATGAAGCTGTTCTTCTGCAGGTCATACATACAGGCGCAGTCTAGTGCCAATACGACAAGTCTGGCTCAGGCACCACCTTTAACTTGGTCTGGTTGTTCTAACTGTTATGCACCTACAGTTGGCGTAAAAGATTCATAAATGTGTCTAATTATATGAATGTGGTGCGATGACCCCAGAACGCCCCAAATCTTTGGCACATTAAAAAGTGTTGTGCTGCTGCTTATCGCACCAAAGTTTGGAGTTTAACTGTTCATACATCTAAAGAACAGGTCTACTAAAGTTTTTTGATGCCAGAAAACTGGCATAGCCCCGTTCTTAGGGCATGTTCATACGATGTATGCGCAGCAATACATCGTGTGTCTCGGAAGCCTGTGCTGATCAGTGCGTATTCCCGCGATGCGTGGGGGGGGGGGCGGCGGGGGCGGCAGCGGCTGCCTACCGGCCCCATAGACATGCATTGCTCGCTTTCTCCCCATGCGTACAATACGATCGTATTGTATGAGCGGGGAGAGGAGGCATAATCCATAGTTCTCTATGAGAACTATTGATTACCGTAATTTCAGCGCGCATCTCGCTCGTGTTAGAATACAAATACGCGGCGAAATGTGTGCCGAAAGTATGCCGTGTGAACATAGCCTTACATGTCACCCTAAATTTGTCTTACAATGTGACAAATTTATGAAGTGCCGTGTGACACTTTTAAACATAAGCATGTACTCTACACCGTCGAAGTACTGCTTACAACAGTTCAGGCAAGAACACATTTCATATATCTGGGCCATTGTGTATGATTGGTTTCCAAGTGAGAAAAACGGTTTGGACCCTTATTCTCTCCATGAACTGGCTTCAGCCCAGTCCATGCCAAGTAATGATAATTTCTCTTGAACAATACATAGAGATGGGATGATAGAGCCAATCCATGTCTGTAAAACTGTTTTGTGGGCAGCAGCAAAATTGCTAGATAGTAGATATCTAATATGCACAGGGATAGGTATGTTAGCAGCTTGAGTAGTTCAAAACCAATGGATACTCTGCTGGAATGCCAGCTTTGTGGGTATTGTGAACAATTATCCAATTATTGTCTTGGACCCCATCTCATTAAATAAATTAGGGATATGTAATACATGTGGAAAAAGGCTTTGCAGGATTTACACCTGCTTTTGTTTCAGATGTATGATAACATTGCATCACTGAGATTTCAAGCTGGAGACAATGGTGAAATGCTGGCAACAGGCATGATCTCGGCTGAAGGAGAGGTGATGGCATTCCGCCAGGCTATTGCAGCTGAAGGTCGTGTGGAGGATTGGATGACCGCTGTACTGCAGGAAATGAGGAGGACCAACAGACTCATTACTAAGGAGGCTATATTTAGATACTGTGAGGATAAAAGCAGGTACAGTCAATACCCTAGTTATGTTCTACATGTTATAGTTATGTGAACAGGACATATGCATGCTTAACTGGCTGGCACCTATTATCTGTATTTATGTGTATCACTTTTCAAAATATTCTGATTGCAATTAAGATTTTAATAGAGTTCTTGTGTGCCCTGGTAAACAAATATTATTGATCCTAAAAAGTATAATTCCAAGCCCTAAAATTTGTGGAATTTACACACAATTTTGAAAACAGTGAGAGATTAATGTACAATCCAAGCCACCCAATTATGTGTTATATCAGAGAATATACTTCAGCACAGAGTCCATATACTAATAAAGGAAACAGCACCGCTCACAAAAATGTATGAAAAAAGTGGTGTGCAAGCCCGGAGTCAGCCCAAAATCTCCCAATGTGAAAAAAAAACTTGAAAATACCCAGGGAAAAGGGTGAAAATGTCCCTTTGTAAAGACATGGGTGATTAAATTCACGTTTTTTTTTTTTTTGGTGCTGTCTCTTTTTCAATATTTTCAGCACAGTTAATAAACCTAAAACCCAGGCAAAAAAGGGGTGTTTTATAAAGGGTGACTCCTGTGTCTTGATGGGGCACAAGAAAATTGTAGGAGGTGCTCGTGCTTATTGGTGGATCAAATGGTCTGTCTGGACCATCCGGAGTCTGTTCGAATGTATGCGTTGCCTCACATAACCATAGTTTGGTCAGAATAGCCAACATGGTGGACCATTCTTTAAAACGACCCCCTTTCCCAGTCCAATGTAAAACGTTTGGAGGCTTTTTGAGGCAAATCTGCGTCAATAATTTTAAACCAAAGGGTCACTATAAAAAAGTAGCCTTCAGAGGTTTTTTACGGGTACTTTTTAAACCTTTTTTGGCAGGCCTGGGCCACTGTATGAAACTGTCGGGTCTAAAATTCACTTTATTGTCCTAGCAAAAAAACAATGCCCCTTTTTCTCAGAGCTTTATATAAAAAGAAGGGATGCTTTTTGGGTTGTACTGGAAAAAAAAGAGGTTTTAGCCCTAGTTTTTTTCATACATGTGACCCCTAGTATCAAACCACACCCGCTTATCATTTACATATCTGCATGTCGAGTTTTGCTATCCAACATTTTCTATTTGGGTGCTTTTTTTTTTAATGAATTGTGTATGAAAAATGCAAAAGCACAAATTTTTTTGTTTACCCTTGACAGCATTGGTAATTCTCTTATGTCTTTATTTCTTTTTAGGTTTATTAACCGTTTGTTATTCTTCCTTCTGGTTAATTATTTTTAAACTACAGACTGCCAAATTGAATGTTATATCTCTTACTGTACAACCTGTACTGTCTAATTGTATGATTGTTCCATCATCTGTGTAATCTCTTGCTTTCATTCATGTCTGCTGATTACTAATTTCATACCAAAAAACATGTTAAAAGAACTATGCAAAATATTAATTTTTACTTTAGAAGAGATGTTGTCAGATATCTTTACCTGCATGTACACAGTACTATGAGTTTAAAGCAAGGTTGTTTATTTTGCTTTAAGTGTTTGTTCTTTTATTGAAATCCTTTGGGATTTAAATTAGAATACGGTAGTTTATATTTTATAGTCTTTATCCTTAATAATAAGTAAATTAACATCTGCATGTTTTTGGACTGTGTCAATTTTACAGGGTAGATTGGATGCTGTTGTACCAAGGGATGGTTGTCTTGGCTGGTAATCAGGTGTGGTGGACCTGGGAAGTTGAAGATGTTTTCCGTAAGGTTAAAAAGGGAGAGAAACTAGCACTAAAAAACTATGCTAAGAAAATGCACCAGCAAATTGATGAACTTGTTACTCGGATCACAGAACCTCTAGCTAAAAATGATAGAAAAAAATATAATACTGTTCTCATCATTGATGTACATGCTAGAGACATCGTGGACATATTTGTAAGAGACAGGTAAGTTTAAGATTAGTAAAAGATCTTTCCAACTCATTTTACAACCAGCGACTGTATCTAATTGGAATTTTGACCTTTCTGCTAGTATTATGGATGCTCGGGAGTTTGAATGGGAAAGTCAACTACGCTTTTACTGGGATAGAGAGCCAGATGAGCTGAATGTGCGCCAGTGCACTGGAACCTTTGCTTACGGTTATGAATACATGGGTCTTAATGGGAGACTAGTCATTACCCCTCTGACTGATCGGATATACCTCACTCTTACACAGGTAAATCTGTTCACATGAATATGTGAATAGATAATTTAGATTGTATGATGAAAAGAACACATACATTGATAGAGATCTTGTTGTGATACTGTAAATGAGCTATGTTTTTCTACAGTGGAGCCTATTTGAGGGTGGTTTCACACATGACATATTGATGCAAAAAGGATCAAGAACGGAGGCAGAAAAAAAAACAAACCAAGAATCTACTTTTCCTTTTTTTCTATCTATTCCCAGTTTTGGCTTCAAAATTGCATAAACGAATCATGAAACCACCTAGCAAACCATTTGTACTTTTTTACTTTTCTTTCTCTTCTACCATTCATCGCTTAAATAATAGGAGTACATAGTGATTAAATGTAACTAATGCTTTACTATGAGCATAAAATAAGCAAGGGTTATAATGGTCTTTTGCCAATGTCATATGTCTTGACACTGTAGAATCTTGTTCTTCTTCTAGGCATTGTCCATGTATTTAGGTGGGGCACCTGCAGGGCCAGCAGGAACTGGTAAAACTGAAACAACCAAAGATCTGGCTAAAGCTCTTGGACTGCTGTGTGTGGTGACAAACTGTGGGGAAGGCATGGACTACAAGGTACACCAGTGTTATCATTTGCTATTTAGCTTATGCTTCTAATTAACATGCAAACACGACAATATTATAGCATACGGTTACTTACTATCATTAATATTTTCGGCTACAGAGAATCTGGCGATGTGTGACTAATATTTTATAGCATAATATTTTCTTATATTAACAGATAATATACATGTACTGCAGTGCTGTTATCCAGAATTTTGTTTTTAACTTTACATAAATTTTTCAGGCTGTTGGTAAAATCTTCTCTGGTCTGGCTCAATGTGGAGCATGGGGCTGCTTTGATGAATTCAATCGTATTGATGCCTCTGTGCTCTCAGTAATTTCCTCTCAGATTCAGACCATACGCAATGCTTTAATCCATCACTTGAAGAAATTTCAGGTGGGTAGTATATATTTTTGTGTTATATTGAAACAATAGACCTTGGTGGGTGAGGCTATAAATGTACATGTTTACCCAATTGTCAGTAGGCAAAAAAATGCCTTTTATTACCAATCCACTGTCCTATTACATTACATTGTCAATTTAATGTGCTAAAATAATGTTTAAAATTTATTCAAGACTCAAATGCCTTTAGAATGAAAAGTATATTAAAACTGCAAATAGTCACTGTCTCTCTTACATTATCAAAATGTATACATATGCTATATGCTCTCTCTTTAACATGAATTGCGGATCCAAGCGATATGGAAATGCAATATGTTCTTCAGTGGTACAAACCTTTCCTCCAAAATTCCTGAGGAAACAACAAATTGTTTTGAAAATACTAAAGGAGGCCTTTAATCCTGGATAAAAGTTAGGTTTTATATATTCATGTTATAGTGACATGATTTACATAACATAACAGGATGATAGATGATAGAGTGGGAATAATAGGCCTTTTTTTTCCTCTGGACAGTTGGGATACTTGTGTGTTTAAAGAGGACCCATCACCTCCAGAGACCCTTATAAAATAATAGAAAACTAAAATATAAACACTTTCTCAAATGTGTATAATTAGTTAAAAAGAAATTTTTTCCTTTTAATTCAGAAAAAAAAAAAAAAGGGGAAGCCCGGGAAAAATTTGGCACATACAGAAATGAGGGAAATCACTATGTGATAGCTCGGAAATGACCTATTTTGAGCTGCCAGAACCCTTACTTTTGCAAGGAAAGTCTGTACCATATTGTACAGTGGTAAGCTCTTTTCTGCTAAATTTCTTTCTTTTATTACAGCATTTTTAAATATGGATCCCTTTGAAAAGCTAGGGAGGAAACCCCTTTCAGACTTTAATGCCTTAGAAATTTTTGGTCCCCTTTTGCGGGTGAAATGTCCCAATGAGAGATTCAGAATTGTTTCCTGTAAAGCCACAAATGTCCTCGCTCTCCCTGCAAATTTGGGTTTTCCCCAAACAGAAGGAATTTTACCAATTTGTGATCCCCTGCTTAAAAAAAATAAAGAAAAAAACCTGTTTCCCTGTAATACGGGGGAAAATTCACCAAATTTTTGTTTAATGAAAAGTGATGGCGATTACGTTACTATGGGTCATGGGGTCGTTTGTGATTATCGGCAATTATCAATAAGAACCCCCGAAAGCGAAAAAGTTTAATCCCCGATAAAACCATTAAAGTCAAAGGGGAGAGGAAAAACACCTTCATTTTTAAAACCCCCCAAAACGGGGATGGAGTAACGGGAATTAACTTTCCAAAACACAAACGGTATATTTTGCTACATCTTAGGCAAAAACTTGGGTTATAAAAGCCACAAAAAAAAAAAATACACAAAATTTCCCTTTACCCTGTCTTGAATCACAGCATACTTTTAAAAACCTGCAGCCCCACAAATTAAAAAGTGCCAAAAGGGCAATATGTTTTGAACCATCATTTTACTTGAACGGGACATTGAATATCCCTGCCCTGGAAACCACATGGGGCCCCAAAACCCTGCATTACCCCAAATTAAAAAAATGCCGGGAAAAAAGGGTCCCTTTTAACCCCCAAATTTGTTTAAATGGACATTGACTATACCTGTCCCGGACCGCGTATGACCATTAAACCTGTCTGGAACCCCCCCAAAATTTAAAAAAAATGCCGGGGAAAAAGGGGTCTTTCAACCACCATTTTAGTTTCACTGGGCAATTTACTATACCTGTCCCCGGGCCACAGCATGACCCCCAAAAAAGCCCTGACTCCCCCCCTTTAAAAAAATGCCAAAAAAAAGGGTCTTTTAAAACCCCAAAATTTTGTTTCAATGGACTTTGTCTATACCTGTCCGGGCCCCAGATGACCCCCCAAAAAACCCGGGGGTTTTTAAAACCCCCAGATCAAAAAAAGTGGGATATGCTATTTTTTTACAGTGGGCTTCCCCATTTAGTATATTTTTTTGGTAAAAGCATTTGTTTACAGAATTTATTTAGGGGAAGGGTTTTTTTTATTTTTAAACAACTCACAGAAAAAAAAAAAGATTTAAAAAAAGGAAATAAAAAAAAACCATTCAAGGGTTTAAAAAAAAAAAATTCCCAAAATAAAAAAATCTTTTTAAAAGAAAAAATTTAAAAAAATTAAACCTTTAAAACATAAAAAAGGCCTCACACATATAGGGCCCCTATACAAATATGCAACTTATATGTAATTTAAAATACCCGGGGAAAATCCAAAACCTAAATACAAAAGCCAAGTGGGCAAAAAGTTAGGGTAATCAAAAGCAAAAAAAAAACATTGAAACCCAAATTTCCTATTAGGGAGGGGGAAGTTCCCTATAAAAGGGAGGAAAATATGGTCAAAAATTTGGGCAAAAACTCACGGTTTGAAGACCCTTTTCACAGTAGACTCCGTTTTCCCCCTTGGACCAGTATATACAAAAAATAGAAAAAGGGACTATCGCTTTCAAATTTTTCTATCCAAACCGATAGAGCACTCGCCCCCAAAAGGCGACCCCACCTTTTCGGGGGGTCACCCCCAACAAAATAAATTATAACCCTAACAACAAAAAAAGAACACAGAAAATAAGTCCCCCAAAGCGTTTTCCCCCAAGATATGGTTCAAAAGGGGATAATAATTTTTTACATTTTGTGATGAGAGATGTGATGGGCCCAAATGTGGCATGAAGAGATGGTCGGGACTTAAAGTCTGTGTTCTTAAATTTTTTTACTGTATAAATTTTGTTTGGGTGAGTTCCCCCGAGAGGTGGGGGGGCGCCCTTTTCGGGGGGAGTGCTCTATCTGGATAGGCTAGTTTTGTGTAGCGGTGTGCTTTTTCAAATTTTAAAAGGAAAAAACTGGTCCCCAAAGGGGGGGAACAGTCCTGTTACAAGGTAATTCCAAAAACCGTGGTTTTTGACCAAAATTTTTTGCCATATTTTCCCCCCTCTTATAGGGGCACTTTCTCCCTTCTAATAGGTATTTGGTACAATGTTTTTTTGCCGTGATTAGCTAAACATTGTCCACCTTTTTTTTGAATTTTAGGAAAAGATATACACCCGGGGACTTTATTTCATATACAGTTTTCATATTTTTTTATAGTGGCTATATGTGTTTTGGGCCAATTTTTTAATTTATAAAGGGTAAATTTTTTTTAATGCATATTATTAAAAACTTTTTTTTTAGGAATTTTTTTTTTGAATTTGTGAGAAAATTTTTTTTTATAGTTTTAAAATTATTAACCTTTTTTCTTTTTTTTCAATTTTGAAAACATACAAAAATACCCCCTCCCTGCAGTTTTTAAAGGGATTTTTTTTTACGTGTAGAAGTGTTAATTCATTCCCCAACCCCCCCCCTAAGAAAACCCAAATTTTCCCAAACATCCCCCAAAAAAAAACCCTTTTTAAAATTAGAAAACATTTGCCCCCTGGCTTGGGGGAAGAATTTACCAAATTTAATTCAATGGTTTCATTTTTCCCCAAACCTTTTTCCCCTTGATTAGGGGGGCGGGTCCCCTGGAGATCAAAAAGAAAAGCGGGCCCCCTAATTACTCCACCCCAAAAAATTTTTAAGCCTCAAAATTTGTGCAATTTGTGTCCCCGCCCTTTGGGGCCCCTTTTTACCCCCTACTTAACCTCCCCAGAAAAAAACCTTTTTTTAAAATCTGAATTTTTTTTGAGAAAATTTTTAAGTTTTCCTGATTGGCCCCCAATGGTGAGACCAGTGCCCGGGCCCCAGCATTTTTTAACACGGGGGTTTCCAGCTACCCGCCCTTTCGTGGGTGCGGGGAGAGACCCGGGGTAGCTTCCCGAATAATTAAAAACCCCAGGTTCAGCAGCCAGGGCCTTTAGTTTAAAAGTTTGGGGGCGGTGGGGAAACCCCCGGGTGGCGTTTCCCCATCTATTTTAAAACCGGGAAAAATGCCCCTTTTGAGCAGCAACGAAAAAAAGGTGCTGAAGCGAGTGCGGAAAAACGGAAGGTTTTGAGGTTTAAAACCTCCAGTCTTTCCCCAGTACACGTCAAGACCTTGGGGAGCGCTTGCCCCCCCCCGTAGAGTTCGGACCAAAAAGGCTTCACTTTGGAAAAAACTGGTGGTTTAACACTCCTGTTCCACCCCAGGGGCCCCCTTTTTTTTTTGGGATTCTTTTTCTCATTTTAAATCAACGTGAGGGGGGAAAAAGTCTCTGTACTTTGTTTTTCTGTCCTTTCTCCAAAACCCCCTTTTCCTCTGAATTAAACCCACATCTGGTCCAAATTTTCTTATACCCCCTTGGGACAAATTTAAAAGAATTTTTTTTTCCCCCGCTATTTTTTACAAAGGGAAATTTTTTAGTAGTTTAAATTTTAGGAAAAAACATTTTTTAAAAAAAAAGGAAAGGAATCACACCCTTTTCTTTGTTTCTCTTTTTTAAAATTGGGTTTTTTAAAAGGGTTTTCTCAATTCAAAGGGGTTGTAGCTATGTTTTAAAAATCTTGCAAAAAACAAGTATTTTGCAATTTTGTGTCCTTTAAAAAATGTTCCCCAACCCCCTTTTTCCCGTTTTTTGAAAGCAACCCTCACCTTTAGCCTTTTTTGGGTTTAAATTTTAAAGAACAAATGGGCCCGTTAGAAAACAAAAATTTTTTTATAATTTGGAACCCGTTGGATAGCTTTCTTTTCACCCGCAAAATGCCCCCCAAAAATTCCAAAAACATGACCCTTGAGCCACTTTTTTACAATTGGAAGAAAAAAATGTTTTTTTAGGAAAAAAAAATTTTTTTTTTAAAAGGCCCCTAAAAAGTTTTGCTTGGGATTTCCCAAAACAGCATGACCCCCAAAAAAATTTTAAAATTACTTCTCAGCCCCACTTTTAAAAATTTTGAGGGAGGGAAAAACCACTTAAAAGCCCCCATTTCTTTTTCCAAAAAGGGCCCCTGATTATGCGGGAAACTCAAAAGCAACATGACCTCAAAAAAACCCTTGACAATTCAAAAAAT